>JPJU01001425.1:0-48018 GCA_000750735.1 Pseudogymnoascus sp. VKM F-4246
CAACACCTCTTTTGTCACCCCATTCATCCTTTGTGCCTCTACCCTTCTTCCTAGCTTGACGCGTAGATTAGGATGCCTTTGAATGAACCGTGGCATCCAGTCTTGCCCAAGTGGTAATTTAGGTATTTGTAGCTGTAGTTGTGGTTGTTGAGTTGCTTGTGTCAATTGACTCGGTCGGGTTGGTCGGGTCTGCTCAGTCGGTCGGGTCTGTTTAGTCGGTCGGGTCTGCTTAGTTGGTCGAGTCTGCTGCTAGGCCGGTTGGTTTGATGGGGTCTGCCAAGCCACTAGTTAGAAATAGCCGAAACTGCCAGTCTATGGCAGGTTTGATGGGTTTGAAGGGTTGGTTATTGACTTGACAGAGCTGGTCAACTCCACGGGTCAGCTCACCTGGGTTTGGAAGACCCGACACTTATTTGACCGGATTTCCTCTGCAACCTCACGTAATATCCGATGGCTAGGAGCGTAGCCGCTTGCTGTAAGGCCCTTTATCCACTTTAAAAGGGTTTGCTCTTGGTTTTTAGATAGGAGTTGCTGTTTCTGACGCGCTTCTCTCTGTGAGGGCCGTCGCCCATTAACACGGTCTAACACAGTATCTGGCCTAAGATGTAAGGCCTTTGCAGCAGCATATGAGGATTTGTATATACCAGATTTAACTCCAGTAACAGCTTCAGCTAATAGATTTTCGCGTTCTTGAGCTTTTAAGCTGGTTTTACGCACCATATTTATGATAGTTCTAGCAGGTTGATGTGGTGGTGGTTGGGTCTCTTGGATTTTGATGGGGTCGCTTACCCCACTCTCCCGACTACGCCATCCTCCCGATTACGCCACGACCTACGTTAGCAGATTAGTCCTTTTTCATAACTGAGGTGACAGTTTAGTCATTTTCAAATTTTGTCCTTTTTCATAATTTGGGTGGCAGTTTCGTCTTTTTGAATATTTTGGTGGCACTTCAGTCATTTGCTGTATTTGATAATTTAGATAGCAATTGAGATATTAGCTATATTACTATTATCCGTCCCTCACACTTCCTGTCACCTAACTAGCCTAGTTACCCAGTTTATTTAACAGGTACATACATAAACACAACTCATTGCGGGAATGGAGTAAATCTATGAGTTTTCCCGTTAACAACCAAAGTACCTTCAAATCTTTTTAGTTCCACTTCTGACACCCCTAAATAGTGGTGAGTAAGTTAAGCTAGCAAATTGAAATTGCTCTAGGTAAGCAGTGTCTGCCTTGTCAGACTTGAAATACAAGTAGGGCTATGTTTTTGAATATTCCCTACGTAACATGGCATATACTACCACACAGATTACTAAAAACTGCCATTGTATGAATCTAACAACATATGTCTTTACATGTAACAATGCACTTAATTGTTGGAATAGTGTGAAAGCACATATAGAAGGAGGGTCGTACTAAAAGCCATGCCTTTTCATAATCAGGTGGTAGCCTAGAGCACAAGTAAAATAGAGTATTACCTTTGTACAAACAGTAGTTTTAGACCTTTAGACTTCAGGCAAGTTTTTCCACTAGAACTTAGAGTGACCAAAATTCCAACACTGCTGCAAGAGTGGGTGTTCTACTTTAACATAGAATGTAATTTAAATGAGCTGGAATTATTATTGTAGGACAAGATTTGGTGCTAGTTATGTTAGTATACATAATGGCAATTTCGATATTTTAAGATTTTAGGTGGTAATTTCGATATTTGCAATGATTTATGCTTCAATTCAACTGTTATATAGGGCGTAACTTAATCCAGTGATGGATGCTATGTCTATATCTCACTGAGCGCTGGCAAATACCGATAGTTACAAGCTCAATTCAAAACTGCTCCGATTGATGCTGGATAGTAACTTAGTTAAGTTACTCAATAAAACGTATCTACCATTATATACAAGCTAAAAGGATCCCTTTCTGCTGATGGGCTTATCGCGATGAACCCGGAACAGTCTGCTTCATTTGCCAAAGGGCTGTTTTTGCTCTGTCACGGACATCTAAATCGCAGTCTCGTTCGAGAACTTCCATTTTCGCGAGAAATCCCAACTTTGTCAACTCTCGGACCCGTTGAGTGCGAGTTACAGTGTCTTGGTCGTCTTCAACCCATGTCAGGTTGATGACGAGCCAGCAAAGTGCCAACCTCACCTCCTTGTCTGGATGGCTGGATTGTTCCAATACAAGCTTTAGCAATTCCGTCTGAGCCACAACCTGCTGTCGGTGCCGCGGGACACTTGCAGCTACATTGGTAAGTATGTATTCGACGCATGTGATAATTTCGGGCTGGGGAGGCACAATTCTCGTCTCGCCATTGCCACTTCCGTTATCCGAACCCCTTTTGCTAAAGGGGTTTATAACCTTTGGCCTCAGCTTAGATGCTAGGATTTCAAATATTTGGTCCTGGCCAAACGAATGGAAAAGAAAGTCGATCATATCGGAGTTTTCAGCCGGTCCAGTACTGTTGTAGGCGCCAATAAGGTTTCGAATCAGGTCAAGACCTTGCTCTTGTACCGCAGTATCATTTTCCCGGGCCTTTTTGCCTGCGTTGAGCTCATTTTTATGGAGAGCTGCGAATCTAGAATTCACAAGTTGACTCGTCGAACCCGAAACCGCTTTAGACCTTTCCGTCTCTGTGAACTTTTGGCTGAAATCCGGGCTTCTGCTTGCGGAAGCCACAGCTGCCGCATTATCTGCCATTTTTTGCTTATAGTCCTCATCGTCCGAGTAGTTCATGTGGACATCATTGTCCTGGTCCACAACTGCCAATCTTGTAGATGATGTATAAGCAGCATCATCCTCAGTATCTTCACAGATGAGTTGTACGAGCCAACCCTGTCCAAGTTCCTCGACGCACGCCATTTTAATATCATTTCCAGCGGACTGCACCAAATGTTTCAATGCCCAAAGCGCATTAAGGCGAAGATTTACATTGGCGGAGTGCGCGTGCTGGCAAAGGATTTTCAAGACGCCGGCGGCCGAAATTGTCTAGAAGCTTGTCAGCAAAGTCAACGTCAAGCACTCCCTCGTAACATACTTCACGCATCGGACTGAACTCAGTCACAATATTACAGGCTGTCGCAGTTGCTGCTATCTGAACTTCGATATCCGAATGGCTCAGAAGATTAAAAATCGGCATAACGACTCCATTATCCACCAGGGTCGTCCTTAATATGCTGACTGAGCGCGAAAGATGGCGAACAGCACCACAAGCTGCGATGAGGACAGAAGTTGGGTTTATCCCAAACCCAGACCTAAGACTAGTTGCTTCGCTCCCGTTTGTTTTGGGGTTTGTTTCTGACTTGTCATTTAATTTGCTTGACGGTTTCTCAGGGTATGGCTTCAGTGACTCCACGATGAATGGCATGGTGCCTTGTTCCACAATGGATTTTCGGTATTCATCTTTGAAGGGAACAAGAGCCGCTATTGCCCTGAGCACACTTTCGCGGACCTTGATCTTGTGAACAAGAAGGGCGGAGAATCCACTATCTCCAAGTTTCGACGACCTTGAGGCATGCAATTCATCATCCTTATCAATCTCAGACGGCGCACCTGATGACCACGTACGAGCTTCATTGTCGGTTGGCACTTTTTCATATGAAGACTTCATCATCCTTGCGAGCTTGCTAATAATTCCAGCGTCGTACGCAGACTTCTGTAGATTTTCGCTGTCAATAATCAGCTTCGCGATTACCGCGGGCGTGCGTTCCATCAGCAGCCATAGTTTGGCTGTCTGTCGTGCATCGTTGGTTGAAGAGTGCTCCACGGTTCGTTCAAGTAACCCAACCAGTATTGGAATGATCAAAAGTCCGATTGACAACTCTCGAGACTTGGTTGTAACTCCTGCTCTGTATAGCCCTGCCAGGAGGTACGCTGCCATTAGCCGACCAATGTCAGTGCTCGACCTCGTAAGCCATATTAAATACGGTACCAATGGGCTTTCAGGGTCTTCGGCGTCACCTTCATCGCCGCTAACAGGTGGTAGCTCCGCGCCCACGGGATTGCGGGGAGGCCATGCAGCTGTTTTGGAACCGCTGTCTTGCATGATGGAATCTGACGGCCCTTGCGTCCCTAAAGGAGGAAATGCAGAGCCAATGCCGGAGACGCTATTTGTGTAACTCGTAGAAACGTTGGGAATCAGATAATCGACAGCATTCATTTGTCCCTGTCGGCTTGATGGCTCAGAGGTGCTGTAGGCAGCCCATGCTGCTCTGGCTGAACGGTTTGGAGCAAAATCAGTTGTTGGGAAAAGGGGGAACACAGCAAGTATGGCACTGGAATAAATAAGCTGACAAGCCCGAAGCTTCGAATCGGCTATAATGATAGCGATGCATTCCAGAATGATCGCAAGGTCGGCGCCCTCGGAACCTTCTGTGTAGGGAAACTTGTTTAAATGGCCATCTTTTTCTACCGCCACACCAGCTCCAGGAATAACCAACCCTTGAAGGGCAATAATTTCAGCCAGTCTAACGGCCAGTGCATCTAATACACCAGCATTGGCAAGGATTGAGCGGTGACGTTCGTTTTGACAAAGTTTACTTATCAAAGATGCCGCGATACATACTTGGCTGCGTGTATGAGGCGATGTTGAGGATTGGCTGAAGATTTTGTATAGATAGCCAACATGAGGGGCAGAGAAGACAGAGTCCGCAAGCAAGGTAATGCTAAAAGAGCTTAATGCCAGTGATAAACAAGTTGACTCTGTCAGGTTGGATAGAGCCTGCAGTGCTGTCGAAACCAATTGCGGCGGGTTTGTAGACGGACAAAGATTCGACAGTATGGCAGGCAGGGCGGATGCGCAGTGCAATGGTGCTATGAATTGAGGTCCACCTGATATGCTTTAGTAGTGTAACATATGATTTGACTTAAAACGGTTGCTCACCATACGCCAGACTCCCAAGGATGGACAGGGCCTGCACTCTCAGAGTCTCCTCTTCACTCAACGATTCTGTATTCGCTGCTGGTTCCTGTCCCGACTTGCTGTCCTGTCTACTTTCTTGGGAAGCCGAGGCCTGCACTATTGAGTCCAAGATTCCGTGCCCAACCCAAGCCTCCTTCCTCTGTTGGTGGCCGATAATATCATTCTTCAAGGCTCTTAAAGCAATGATATGCTCTGCAGGTGAACTGGGGTGCAGGATTTGTGCCAATATCGGCTGAGATGAAGAGGCTTCCATCGTTTATCGAGTCGTATGTGAAAGACTGTCAGGAGAAGTAATCTTGGTTCGGCCCATTAGATCCTCGTTGATCGGAATTCAAACTGATCAGGTCGATAATCGTCCTTGTTCCGATCCAAGCTGCTTTTGCAGTAACAATCGGAATCTTTCAAGCAGTTCTGCGATCATTTCCGGTTCAAACTCAACGATGGCGGTTGTGGGCGCACACCGAGGAACGATTGCCCTGCCACTATATACTGCTGTAGGTCGATGCTCTAAGTATAAATCATGTCCAGTAGCAATTAGGACAGAATAGAGTAACCGAGGCAGCTGGGAGCGGAAATGCGACAGAAGTGTGTGTTCGAGGGTGGGCTCCTTATCAAAAGATACCGAGATGAGCGGTGATGCGATCATGGCCCGTCTGGAGCGCTTTCGTATACCTAACCAGGTTCCCCAACTCCGAACGATCTAGGCTGTGTCACATGACATTCCCCCCACCTAACTCGCCCACGCGTCAGAGCTCGCGACTGAACTCCACATAAACACGGTTCTGGCTGAGACCCAATTGTCTTCGCCGCAACACTTCCACCGTACAGTCAATTACCTCAAGTGCCAACAACGACAGCTACGATGTCCGAAATCAACACTTCAATTACCCAAGCCCAGGGTGGCGACCAGCAAGGTGCTGAAAACAAGGGAAAGGGCAAGGCTGCCGACCCAACCCAAGATGTGAGCATGGGTGAAGAAGAGGAGGATGAGGACTCCAGTGACGATGAGGTCGATGAGGTCAGTATTTGAGATTACGACCCCTACTATGTCTACAACTAAACTAATCTTTGGAATAGGCTGCTCCAGTCGGTATGATCTTGAAAGGCTTCTACCGTTGACCGATCAATCTGCTAACACATCCCAGTCGACGAAGCCGATGATGACAACATGGAGGAGATCGATACCAGCAACATCATCAGCGGTGGTAGACGCACTCGTGGCCGCCAGATCGACTTCGCCCAGGCCGCCAAGGACCTCCCCGAGGAGGACGAGGACGAGGACGACGATGGAGATTTCGAGGCCCCCGCCGACGAAGATAAGATGGATGAGTAGATCATGGACACTAAACATGGGCTACTATGAGAACGTCTACCGTCAAGAATCAATTCATCGATGAGAAGCGTCTGGCCAGCGATACAATGAGCTTTCATATCGACGTTCCTTTTTCTATCGCAGTGTATGTCCTTTCAGTGTCATAATGTTTGCCCATATACCCCCCTCCCTCTTCAAAAGCCCACTTAATAAATTACCGTGTCCATGAGAGTCTCCCGATTACAATGTTATGGTTTGCCCTCCCTTTGCAGCGATTCCGTGTTGTGAACTTGAAATGCACGTGGTGGACAACAACGACCTTTAGGGAACAAAACACGTGCTAAAGGTCTGATATATTTTTAAGTATTTGTAAACGTGACACGGTTTCCCAAATCGCCAGTCTATCTCATCTGAACGCTACAAATTGTGGTGTTGGTTGAAGATCAGATCTTGCCACCGGATTATCGATACCTCCATAAATCGACTATCGTTCATGCCCAGGTTTTCTGGGACAGCATCAACAATCTAGACGGGGGTTAGTGTTGGGAACCGAGCTTCTTCCGTCTGGTAGCAGGCAAACGAACACAAGTTTCCTGTCCAAGTTTTATCTTCTCCGCCGTAACTATGGCCTCAAGGTATGTGTGCGTGTATTTCTCCCGGCGGTTTTGCGTTTGTCGAAACAATGTGTCCAGATCACCCGATGATGGCCCTCAAAGTTGCGACCCGCAGGCTAGCCAGGCTTCAAACATCGGGCATATGCATACTTATGCTATTTTCAAGATGTCGCCGGTCTAGCTGAACGAGTACACTTCGGCCACATCATGATCGGTCTTACCAGCCAGCGTTGTCGCAGCAAGAAGCGCGGCGAACCTGGCGGGTTCGCGCCTCAGCCTCCTTGATCATCCCGCGACGTCATTCGTAACATTTTTTTGGAATGGAAGCCCACTAACTCAAACTTCCAGGTTCGGACCGTCGTCTTTACATCAGAGAGATCCTCGCAGCGCTCTCTTCGAGGGATACGATGGCGGCGGAGCTGGCCGGGCGAGAAATGGAAACAATGGTTCTCCAAGAAACGACGGTGGTTATGGATACAGCGGCGGTGGAGGATTGGGGCCCGAGAGGCAAGCGTATAGGCCAGCAACACCCAATTCAAGGTACGAATTCTTGTATGCGACACACGCTTCGGCCCTGCGGCGTGATGTGGCTTTGGTGAAACCCAAACGATAGATAATAACTTGAAATGCTTCAGGGGCCAGTACAGCGATGCTACTTTGAACGAGTTAGAGAGTCAAAACGATGGAGAGGTCGAGGGTATTCTGGGAAAGGTGAAACAGTTAAAAGATGTATGTATGCTCGGAGCTCCGACGTCGAAAGGCAACACTGACAGTTTTATTTCAGATGACGATTGCAATTGGCGACGAGATCCGCGAGTCTTCAGCACTGGCCGAAAAGATGAACGACTCATTTGACAACACACGAGTGAGGTTAAGGGGGACTATGAATAGAATGCTTCTCATGGCAGAGAAAACGGGCGTTGGCTGGAGGGTTTGGGTTGGCTTCTTCGCGGCCGTTATGCTCCTCTTCATCTACGTTTGGCTGTTCTAGACTTCGGAATTGATACGTGGCGTTGAAGGTGTATAAATATTATGGCTGTGGGATGAAGTAGGGCACAGTTCAAGCTGCTGCATGGCATTTCGGCATTTCAGCCAAGAGAGTTGAAAATGCGTGGTGTTTTCAGAGACCGTCTACATATTCTTAATCAGATATCCCGTTATACCACAGTGGGCAATATCAATATCATGCAACCTGGGGTTATCACTCTTTAATTGATACTTTGGTCTGAGTGATGAGACTCCCCGTCGCCAATCTCTCGAAATGAACTGTTCCTCCTGCCGCTTCCTACAGTTCCAGGACCAAGGTTACTCGACCTTGGGCTGCTCTGAAACCCACTGCTCTCACGAAGACGTTCATTCGCCTGTCGCCCAAAAGGCAAACCACCTACGCCCTCACTTTCGTCACTTGAGCTTGTTAGTTCTTCCTCAGTGTCTGTGTGTTCATAGCCACCCATAGCCGACTCTGGAACTCCACTGTCCAAATCAGCGTCCATGTCCATATCCATATCGAGGTCCGCATTGTCCTCGAGCCCTTGCTCATGGAGTAGATCATCCTCTTGAAGCATTTGAGACCCGTCCTCGTCATCAGATGCCAGTCCAGGCTCACTTCCATACCCGTGGCTATGACCTTCGTTACCACGTACCAGCGCATCTCGATACATCTCGTCGGGAATACGTTGTGCCATGGTGGCTGCATCGGCTTCATTGGCGTCCAAATCGTCTTCGCTGCCCGACTCGTCCTGGTCTAACCCGGTGATGTCGGCTTCAGGAATATCGTCGTCAAGATCCCGTGCTTCTTCCATCTCTCCGTCGCCCCCTTCTCCCTGCAACAGTTCGTCTGCAGCCTCCGCCTCGGCAAGCTCTTGGGCGAGCTGTTCGCGTCGCAACGCCTCTTGGTGTTCCTCAAGTTCACGCTTCTCCTCGCGGAGTTGATGAAGGCTCTTGACGACTCCCGGCGGTTTTATCCACGAGCTACCATAATTCTGAACGTTCTGCTTCCGCCGCTCCATATATAGTTCATCGGCGCGAAGTCGTGCCAATGGCGTTCTACTGGCATGGCCTTGTTGTCCTCGCCGTAATGGGTGCGGCCCGGAATTCTGACCGGAGCCCGCGTTCGGAGAAAGGTGGTCGGCATTGGTGATGGGGTCGTGCTGGCCTGGGTAGTCATTATTATGGTGGTTTGAGGAGTACCACAGTGTGTGTGACTATAAATGAAAGGTGAGCAAGTGATCGCGTAGATACCAAACAGTTGGGCAACCTACGTCTCGAGGAGCAAGACTGGGGAGTGAGCACATCATCTCGAAGAATCTGAGGGGGGGCGACCGGCAATGCTGTTGCTGGTTATATCGGCGTATTTGAAGCTTTCATACCACCAAGGTCGCTGCTAGTGTTCGTGGGGGTGTGTGTTGGGCTGTATACTTTGTAAATAGAGTGATTGCCAAGGCGAGGCTGCGATTGCTGGTTCAGGTCAACAATGGGGTTTAAAGGGTCCGTGCTCCCAAGCTGGACGACACAGCGGAACAGTTGACCGCAACGTTGATTTGTATGTACAGTACGCCCAATCTGTTTACTGTGTTGAATACTGCGCATACATAAATTCGGTAATTTTGAGTTAGCAATAGGGTACTGCAAATTACTATTTTCGAAGTACGATGGGTGTGGGAAGCTTTAGAATGAAAGTGAAGAGTACAACACTCTACCATATAATGCACAGCAATATTAGAAGTACTTGTGAACTAGTACAATGGTGGTTTTAAGGTTGGCACATGCATGTGGAGAAACGAGAACGAAGCACGGACGGAAGTTGACAAGCGCCCAGGTCTGAAATCTAATAGGCTGGCGAGGTGTCTTCCAAATGCGAGCGCTCCTATTGGCCTTCCTAAGGGAATGAGACGCGCCTTAAACTCCGATGAGGCTCATAGTAGAACTCGTACTGTATGTACTCCGTATGTACGGCACAGTTAGTTGTACTCTAGTAGTACCCGCTTACCGCTTACACCGACCGCTACAGGTGGTGCTTCCAACTTCCAACTTCCAACTTCCGTAGTGCAGGCCGTTGCATGTGATATCCGAGTTACCTTGCATGCTGCTGAGTGCCTCAGTACCCCAGATAATTGGCCATGACTTATACTGTTCCTGTGATTTAATGTAAGTCTGATGAGTGGGCAGGCTGGGTTGGCTCGCTCGTACTATACAGTCTGATTCGTGCTGTGCATACACACGACATGCTAAGGTGTATCAATCGAAAGAGCTGCATAACAAAAGAAAACACTTTTCTAGCTGCGCGTCGCAGTAGGCCCACGGCTCTCTGCCACATTCACCCAACACCAACATTGGCGCAAGGGCGAAGGCGAGGGCGAGGGCGTGTACGGATTGGAGTTAAACGTAAATGACTTCTTAGGTATTACTCAGAATGGTGACTGATGTATTGCCCCCCACCTCCGGTATCTACACCACCATTTCGTCTTTCCCTATCTCACAAGCGAGGAGAGCTTATATTACCTAGCGGGGTACATCATCTCCTCCGCTAACCACCTTATAGTGCTCAAGTACCCTGTTATACCCTGTTATGACAGAGGCCAAGACTCTGATCGAGTACTTTGGATTTGGCCTACAACCCACATATAACTGGTTGTACTGTTGCTAACCTTCATGCGGTGCAACTCGTGCAATCCGTCGTACAACACGGAGATCTTGGTCCATCGTCTATCACATCTTGGCCATTGTTAGCCATAGTACACACCAAAACTCTGCTCTACACAGTGCAGTATGTAGTAGTACTCCGCAACAAACAACGTAGCTCGGGACACTATTGTAGGTAGAGTTATGCTATAGTAGTGCATGGTAAGAAGGATCCATACAGCTCACTCGCTTTATTCAGCCAAACCTCATCCCACGCCCTCTCTTGCCCGCATCCCTACGCAACCCTATGCATCCCCCTCCAGTCCCTTCTGTTTCCGGGCGCTCCTATTTCTCCCGTCACACCCTTACCATAGCTACACCCCATAGCCTCACATCCTGTTCTGCCTGGCCTATTCCTGACTACCTCTCTCTTCTCAACCTCTCCTCTCTTCTCCTCTCTCCTACCTGTTCCTACAAATTCACCTCTCCACTCATCTCTCACTTGCTCGCCTTCACCAATTGTGCGTAGAATTGAAAGTTATTCATTGATGCGCAGACAGCGCGGTTTGTCTGGCAGTCAGCACAAAAGTTCCGAGCACCAATATTGCAGGTAAATACCTTCAGACCCCTTCTCTAGTCTTATCCGACCGTTTGGCTTGCGTCTTTCGTGTTGTCATGTCATGGGGGGAGGGTTGGTGGACCCGACGAATCACCAATCTGCTCTTTATCGCCAATCGCTCGTGGGAGAAGCACCCCCAAGGTGCACGCATGGGAGGCGCAATACCGGTCGCAACAGACCAGGCACCAATTCGTCTTCATATCTACTCGGATTTTATACAGCCTATTTACTACGTTTTGCGCCTCGGCTTCCGGTAACGGGGACCAACTGATTGATTGCAATTGGGGCTTAGTTCCACGGATTACATTGCGACTGGGCGACCAGTCCCAAGCTATCACCCGAGACAGAGCAACCCTTCCGTCTAATCAGCCCATAATTTAACATTTTTATTTTCTTTCAATCACATATTTGCAGGATCCAAATAACTAATGACCTTCAAATGTCAATAGGGAATACTACTATTTTCACTTAGCTGGGAACAAGCCAACATTTACCAACTGTTCCGTCCAATATTTCGGAGTTCTCCCTGGCCCTCTTGCCTAACATGGGCAGAGCCGACGATTTCGATGATAGACATATTCAAACCGCGGCCGAAAATGAGCCCTACAATCAATATGAATATCAAACCAAGGATAACGAGTCCTGGGCTGGAGCTCTTCCTGTGAAGCAGTAAGTCTCTCTGGGAGATCGATCTTATACATTGCTAATCATTTGTCGTTTAGAGGCTTGTATGATCCAGCATTAGAGAAGGATGCTTGTGGCGTTGGGTTTACCTGGTGAGTATAATTCCCTCTGCTTGGATGCAGCAGCTTATTAAAAAAATAGTCATATCAAGGGCAAGCCCAGCCACAAGATTGTTAGCGATGGTATGTCTGCTTTCCTACTTGACGTCTTGATAACTGATTTATTTTTGTACAGCTCGGAACTTGCTTTGTAACATGACCCATCGTGGGGCGGTTGGTTCTGACGCACGAGATGGAGACGGCGCTGGTGTCATGACATCGATTCCTCACAAGTTCTTCATCAAGAACTTCGAGCGCGAGACCGATATTAAGCTTCCTCCTCTGGGACAGTATGCTGTGGGCAACTTGTTCTTCAAGCCAGATGAAGAGGTTTTACAAGATTCCAAGAATCAGTTAGTAAATATCGCTGAGTCTCTTGGCTTGCGTATTTTGGGTTGGCGCGAGCCTCCCAGGGATTCTACTATCCTCGGCCCTGCGGCTGCTTCGCGTGAGCCCGTCATACTGCAACCTTTTGTTGTGCTTACATCTGCGTATGGTCTTGGAAATTCGCCAGAGACTACAGACCCTGACCAATTTGACGAAAAGCTCTTCGAACGACAGCTCTATGTCCTCCGTAAGCGTGCTACCCACACCATTGGACCACACAATTGGTTTTATTTATGCTCGCTGTCCAATAAGAACATCGTCTATAAGGGCCAGCTTGCACCCATCCAGGTATACCAGTATTACTATGATTTGGTAAACGCAGATTATGAAGGGCACTTTGCACTTGTGCACTCGAGATTTTCAACGAATACCTTCCCATCCTGGGATCGGGCTCAGCCACTGAGATGGGCGGCCCATAATGGTTAGTACTCTTCACACCACGATGCCTGCCTTCGGTATCTAACTACTCATCCAGGCGAAATCAATACCCTCCGTGGAAATAAGAACTGGATGCGCGCTCGAGAGGGTGTAATGCAATCAGATGTTTTTGGCGACGAGCTGGAAGAACTATATCCGATTGTTGAGCATGGTGGATCCGACTCGGCCGCCTTCGATAATGTTCTCGAGTTGTTGACCATAAACGGGGTATTATCTCTCCCGGAAGCCGTCATGATGATGGTTCCGGAGGCATGGCAGGACAACCCTGCCATGGATCCTGCGAAAGCTGCTTTCTATGAGTGGGCTGCTTGTCAGATGGAACCATGGGATGGCCCAGCATTGTTTACATTTGCCGATGGGAGATATTGCGGTGCCAACCTCGACAGAAATGGGCTGAGACCCTGCCGGTACTATATTTTGGACGATGATAGAATAATATGTGCGTCAGAAGTTGGGACCATCAGTGTCGACCCCGAACGTGTAGTTCAAAAGGGTCGACTGCAGCCTGGGAAGATGCTGTTAGTCGACACACTTGCTGGCCGCATCATTGATGATGCTGAGTTGAAGGCCACCGTATCGAATCGTCAGGATTTCAGAGCGTGGCTCCAAGATCAGCTGATAAGCCTGCCCAAGATTCATGATAACTTGGTAGCAGGCGGTACTCTTGATCTTGCTCCCAAGCCAACCAGTCATGCTATCCAGGAAGATCCAATGCTTAAGGCATTCGGCTATACCTTTGAACAAGTCAGTTTACTCCTTGGCCCTATGGCCACTGATGAAAAGGAGGCACTGGGATCAATGGGCAACGATGCTCCTCTAGCATGTTTGGCGCAGGCTCCGCGTCTACTATACGAATATTTTAGACAGCTTTTCGCCCAAGTGACAAATCCGCCAATCGACCCAATTCGAGAAGCTATTGTTATGTCCCTGGAGTGCTACGTTGGGCCCCAAGGAAACCTCCTTGAAATGGATGCCTCGCAATGCAGCCGTTTGCTCCTCCCAACACCTGTACTATCTATCAATGAGTTGAACGCCTTAAAGGACATCACTAAGCTTCACTCGCAATGGACAGTCAAAATCATCGATCTTACCTTTAAGAAGGAAGAAGGGGTTCAGGGTTATATCAAGCACCTGGACTACATATGCAGCGAAGCAACAGCCGCGATTGAGAACAAAGACCGCATTATTATCTTGTCCGACAGGGCCACTTCTGTTGATCGCGTCCCAGTTTCCGCTCTTTTGGCCTGTGGAATGGTTCACCATCATCTAGTCAATAACAAATGGAGATCGCTCGCAGCAATTGTTGTCGAAACTGCCGAGGCTCGCGAGGTCCATCATATGTGTGTTCTCCTTGGGTACGGCGCCGATGCCATCAATCCATATCTTGCTATGGAATGTATCCTGAAGCTCAACCGCGAAGGACTTATAAGAAAAAAGCTGAGTGATGACACGCTTATCCGAAACTACAAATACTCCGCAGATGGTGGAATTTTGAAGGTCATGAGCAAAATGGGAATTTCGACATTGGCTAGCTACAAGGGAGCTCAAATTTTCGAGGCGCTCGGTGTAGATGACAGCGTTGTTGAGAGATGCTTCAAAGGAACTGCTACTAGGATTCGCGGTATAACCTTCGAGCAGATTGCTGAAGATGCTTTTAGGTTCCACGAACAAGGTTTCCCTTCGCGCTCAACAACTAGTATCCCTGGGTTACCAGAGTCCGGCGAGTACCATTGGCGCGATGGGGGAGAACCTCACATTAACGATCCCACGTCGATTGCCAATATACAGGATGCAGTACGAACAAAAAATGATAAGTCTTACGAAGCATATTCGCTTTCTGAGTACGAGCAGATCAAGTCTTGCACACTCCGTGGGCTATTGGACTTCAAATTCGACGAGTGTACTCCAGTTCCCATTGACCAAGTCGAGCCTTGGACCGAAATTGTCCGGCGTTTTTGCACTGGCGCCATGTCCTACGGTTCTATATCCATGGAGTCTCATTCTACTCTTGCTGTTGCGATGAATCGCTTGGGTGGAAAATCGAATACAGGTGAAGGCGGAGAAGATCCAGAGCGTTCCAAGCAAATGGCGAACGGTGATACGATGAGGTCCGCGATTAAACAGGTTGCCTCGGGACGCTTCGGTGTGACATCAAATTACCTTGCCGACTCGGACGAGATACAGATCAAGATGGCCCAGGGTGCAAAGCCGGGTGAGGGTGGCGAGCTTCCTGGCCATAAAGTATCAAAATCTATTGCCCGAACTCGTCATTCCACACCTGGTGTTGGGCTCATCTCGCCACCACCCCATCACGACATTTATTCTATCGAAGATCTCAAACAACTGATTTACGACTTGAAGTGCTCAAATCCTCGGGCTAGGGTATCAGTGAAGCTAGTATCAGAAACCGGGGTAGGCATTGTTGCTTCAGGAGTTGCAAAGGCCAAAGCGGACCACATTCTGATCTCCGGGCATGATGGTGGTACCGGAGCATCTCGATGGACTGGTATAAAATATGCCGGCTTACCGTGGGAGCTTGGACTGGCAGAGACTCATCAGACCCTAGTGCTCAATGATCTTCGGGGCCGTGTCGTTGTACAAACCGATGGCCAGTTGCGAACCGGCAGAGACGTCGCCATTGCTTGTCTCCTCGGCGCCGAAGAATGGGGGTTTGCCACAACACCTCTAATTGCAATGGGGTGTATTTTCATGCGCAAGTGTCACCTGAATTCTTGCCCTGTTGGCATTGCCACTCAAGATCCAGAGCTCCGTAAGAAATTCAAGGGCACACCAGAGCATGTGATTAATTTCTTCTATTATATCGCCAACGAGCTTCGTGCCATCATGGCCAAGTTGGGTTTCCGAACGATAAATGAAATGGTTGGGCATGCAGAGGTCCTTCGTGTCCGTGACGACCTACGGACCCCCAAGACAGCCAACATAGATCTGTCTTTGATTTTAACCCCCGCCCACCAGTTACGGCCCGGTGTCGCGACATTCAATGTCCGCAAACAGGATCACCGCCTTTATGTTCGGCTCGATAATAAGCTCATCTCCGAGGCCGAACTGACGCTGGATAAGGGCTTACCATCACGCATCGAGTGCGATGTTATTAACACCGACCGTGCTATGGGGACTTCACTCTCGTACCAAGTGTCGAAGCGGTATGGCGAGGAGGGCTTGCCAATGGATACTGTTCACGTAAACATAAAGGGGTCTGCCGGGCAGTCGTTTGGTGCTTTCCTTGCACCTGGTGTTACGTTGGAGCTTGAAGGTGATGCCAACGACTATGTCGGGAAAGGCCTCTCTGGTGGTCGCTTGATTATCTATCCTTCTCGTGCAGCTGTCTTCAAGGCTGAAGAAAATGTGATTGTGGGGAACGTTTGCCTCTATGGCGCCACTGGCGGGTCCGTCTTCTTTCGAGGAATGGCTGCAGAGCGCTTTGCAGTGCGTAATTCGGGTGTCACAGCGGTTGTTGAGGGCGTTGGTGACCACGGCTGCGAATACATGACTGGTGGCCGAGTTCTCATTCTCGGAAGCACGGGGCGCAACTTTGCTGCTGGAATGTCTGGCGGTATTGCTTATGTTTTGGATATACATCAAGATTTCATGTCCAAGCTCAATATGGAGATGGTTGAGGCGTCTGCCATCGATGATCCTGCAGAGATAGCTTTTGTCCGTGGACTGGTAGAAGACCACCATCACTACACTGGATCTGAACTGGCAGCCCGCATTCTGCTGGACTTCAACCGTGCACTTAAGCGCTTCATAAAAGTACTTCCGGTCGACTATAAGAGAGTTCTTGCAGAAGAAGCCGCGAAGGCAGCTGAGGCAAAGAAAGCTGAATATCAATTGCCCCTCTTGCAGGGTGCCCAGGGTAAAGGTTCGCGCGAAGGCACCTCAGGGGGCAATCATGTGCACGGAAAGAAACAGGACCTTCAAGACATAGAGGAGACAGTTGGTGATGCTGCGGCAGAGAAAAAACGGTCTTTGGTCCTTGATAAAACAAAGGGGTTCATGAAATACCAACGGCGCTCGGAAAAATACCGTTCGGCAAAAACACGGACTCGTGATTGGGCTGAGCTTTCTAAGAGACTTGACGAAGATGAGCTCAAGTATCAGGCCGCTCGCTGCATGGATTGCGGTGTGCCTTTCTGCCAGTCCGACTCGGGATGTCCTATATCGAACATCATTCCTAAGTGGAACGAGCTGGTTTTCCAGAACCAATGGAAAGATGCCTTGAACCGGCTTATCATGACCAACAATTTCCCAGAGTTTACAGGCCGTGTTTGTCCAGCACCTTGTGAAGGAGCCTGTGTACTCGGCATCAACGAAGACCCAGTCGGTATCAAATCTATCGAATGCGCTATCATAGACAGAGGATTCGATATGGGTTGGATGGTGCCTCAACCGCCTAAAGTACGCACTGGAAAGAGAGTCGCAATTATAGGATCTGGACCCGCTGGTCTTGCTTGCGCGGACCAACTCAACAAAGCCGGCCATCTGGTAACTGTATATGAGCGTGCAGACCGTCTCGGTGGCTTGCTGATGTATGGCATCCCAAATATGAAGCTCGATAAAGCTATTGTGAAGCGCCGTACAGACTTCATGGCAGCCGAGGGCATTATTTTCAAAACCGGGGTCGCTGTGGGTGAGGATGTTGAGCTCCTAGGACTCAGGAAAGATAACGATGCGGTTGTCATTGCTACCGGGGCCACGGTTGCGCGCGATCTCCCTATAAAGAATCGAAACCTGGAAGGTATTCACTTCGCGATGCAGTTCTTGCACAAGAATACCAAATCTCTCCTCGATTCTAACCTTGATGACGGCTCATATATTTCCGCCAAGGGAAAGAATGTGGTTGTTATTGGCGGCGGAGATACAGGCAATGACTGCATTGGTACATCGCTCCGTCACGGTGCCAAGTCAGTCACAAACTTCGAGCTGCTACCCCAGCCGCCTCCTGAGCGTGCTCGTGATAACCCATGGCCTCAGTGGCCAAGGATCTATCGGGTTGACTATGGTCACACAGAAGTTAAGCAGCACATGGGCAAGGACCCACGAGAGTTCTGTGTCATGTCCGAGGACTTTGTCGACGATGGCAATGGAGTTGTCAAGGGCATTAATACTATCCGTGTTGAATGGACCAAGTCTGCCACTGGTGGATGGGATATGAAGAAGATTGATGGATCGCAACAATTCTTCCCAGCAGAGTTAGTGCTTCTCTCGATGGGGTTCTTGGGTCCTGAGGATCGTGTTTTGGGAGACGAGATAGAGAAGGATGCACGCAAGAATGTCAAGACGCCTCCTGGGAAATACAGTACAAATGTAGATGGCATTTTTGCTGCCGGTGATTGTCGTCGTGGGCAATCGCTCATCGTTTGGGTAAGCCGCTTCATTTCTTTTTGGTGAAACTCGACAGCTAACAGAGGCATCTAGGGAATAAACGAAGGCAGAAGTTGTGCACGGGAATGTGATATGTTTTTGGAAAATTCTTCCCTTCTTCCAGTGACAGGTGGGATCGTTAAACGGAGCGCACAAGAGATTTTACAGTCAACTTCGGGCGTGGGCATCAGCACTTAGACTGAATTAAAATAGCGGTGGTGGCGGTATATAGCGTTTTCGTAGATAAATATATGGAACATGATCAAAATGATGGTATGGATGTTGGGCCTAAGACCGCATATCGTAGAATTTGGCATAATTCCAATATTGCAGCAACTAGCAACAGATATATGAGTGACGATTCTAGTGCAGTTGGTATGATCAACATTAATCAATGCATCGTATGGGATATATTTATTATTTACCTCATATATCGAGCGGTGCAATATTGCGAAGTAGGCGCTCGGCGAGATATAGTAGTATTATAATCGTTTGACGGTTGAAAAAAAATAGCCCGTAATATACAATATACAGTTGTACTATTTTTTTGACTCCAAAGAGCTCGACACGATCATTCCCAAGGCACGTTTACAAACCGAATATCCAATATTTTAAAATAATACAAATAGCATGCGAAGCAGTCAACCTAGCCCCGCGTACAAGTCGTACTAAGTACGAGCTTCTCCAAAATATTGATTGAAATACTTGGTTGGCAGAAGCAATATATCCCACTTATTGTGGACCTCATACGTCGTAGCCAATACATCAGACACGTGCCTCTATGGAGCTTGCCGAGTGAGACTGGGGGCCAATGAACAACGTGGTGGCGGCTAAAACTACGTCTCGACGCAGCTCTTATCGCGATAGCTGTAACTTGGCTACAGCAAATTGACACGAGCCCCATCGACGACAACCGAACGTGTGCCGCACATTATACCTCCAGAAAGGAAGCAGAGGCACAAGGAAGGCTCTGTTTTCAAAGGTACGACGTCAGAATGAGGTTCGGTCAGACATTGGCAAACTCTGTTCATGAGCCATGGAAAGAACAGTACCTTGACTATGCGAAGCTGAAGAAGCTTCTGAGAGAGGATGGCGCCGGAGATGACAATAAGCCATGGACGGAGGACGACGAGTCTCGATTCTGCGAGGAAATACTCAACACGCAACTCGGAAAGGTTGCTGCTTTCCAGGAGTCGACATTCCAAAAGCTCGAGGAACGTGCCAACAACGTCAGTGACCGGCTCAAGGATTTGGCACCTCAGGGTGCCGACAAAGTCGACGTTGCCAAGTTCAAAGAGATCGAAGATGAGCTGGATAGTATAACCAATGAGGCGAACCAGCTGAAAAAGTACAGCGCTCTGAACTATACGGGGTTTTTGAAGATTGTCAAGAAGCATGACCGAAAACGAGGAAACAAATACAAAGTCCGCCCAATGTTGCAAATCAACCTATCAAAGCGTCCTTTCAACTCAGAGCAAGCGTACACTCCCATTATCAACAAATTGTCGATAATGTATTTTATTGTCCGGCAGCATCTTGAGGATAAGGCGGACAAAGGACTGCCTAGCGTTGGGGACAGGAAGACCTCATCGACCATAGACATGCCGCCGCAGCCACATCCCCAGAACCGCGAGAAGTACACGGCGTACAAATGTGAGCTTTTTGGAACCCTTTGAAAGTTGAAGTGCTAATATTTATCCAAAGTTTGGGTCCACCCTGACAACCTGCTAGAGGTCAAGACATATATCCTACGCCGCCTGCCTGTGCTTGTATACAGTGAGCAGTCTGCAAACCAGGCTGATGCCTCCCAGGGGGATCCCACCATTACATCCCTGTATTTCGATAACTCCCAATTCGGTTTATATTCACAGAAGGTGGACGGGACAGTTGATGCGTCCTCGCTCAGAGTTCGTTGGTATGGAAAATTGAATGACAAGCCGGAGTTACTGCTTGAACAGAAGACAATCCACGGTGCCGGGAATAGCGAGGAAAAGCGCTTTCCAATCAAAGAGAAATACGTCCAGCCTTTCATCACCGGCGAATATGACATGGGAAAGAACGTCCAGAAACTCGAAAGACAAGGCCAGCCAGAAGAGAAAGTTGCCGACTATCAGCGATCTGTGAACGAGATCCAAGAATTTATTAAAGATCGGAACCTCCAGCCGGTACTGAGGGCTAATTACACCCGTACAGCGTTTCAAAAGCCCTTGGATGATCGTGTGAGGATCTCTATTGATACCGAGCTAGCTTTCATCCGGGAGGACTCTCTGGATTCTGATCGACCGTGCCGAAACCCAAACAGCTGGCATAGAACCGATATTGATAACACACAGATGGAATTCCCGTTTCCAAACGTCAACCAAGGCGAAATATCGAGATTTCCATATGCTGTGCTTGAGATAAAGGTTAAGGAAAATTCCGGGAAAAAAACACCGCAGTGGGTCCAGGACTTAATGGCTTCGCATCTCGTGCACAAGGCGCCACGCTTCTCAAAGTTTGTGCATGGTATTGCATCGTTATTCGAGGATTATGTGAACAGCCTTCCTTTCTGGCTAAGCGACGTGGAGACGGATATTCGAAAGGATCCACATGCCGCCTTTGCAGAAGAAGAATTGGCGAAGGCGCAAAAAGCTGAAGATGAACTGCTTGTTGGAAGCTACATGGCCTCGGCGAGCAATGTGAAAGGTAGTTATAAGGCGGCCTTAGGGTCGCCTTTGAGCAAGTCATATATGACCGATAGATTTGCTTCCGAATCCGCAGCAAAATCTCGGGCTATGGCTGACGCAGCGAGCAAGGGTAAAGGTAAGGGGAGAGCCCAGGAAAACGAGGATGGCGACCAAGACGCCGGGGGTATCAGTGGATACGGTACGACATCATCTGTATTCCCTTCCTTCTCGCTCTCAAGATATGCACAATCACGCAGACAGCATAAAGCGGCTCTTCCACCAGGTGTCACCAAACCTGGAATCTTAATCAAAGATTCCGGCCCATTACAAGTGGAACCAAAAGTATGGCTGGCAAACGAACGAACATTCTTGAAATGGCAGCATATTTGTATCTTGCTGGGCTCTCTCGCTGTGAGTCTCTACACAGCTGCGGGCGAAAATACGCTTGCGGAATACATGGGTATTGCCTATATCATTATTGCAGCTTTTGCTGGGTTATGGGGTTACTACATCCATTTCGTCCGACGCAACATGATCATCGCACGGAGTGGAAAAGACTTCGATAACTTCGTGGGACCATTGGTTGTCAGCTTTGCCTTGCTGGTTGCTCTACTGTTGAACTTTGGCTTTAAGGTATGGACCTCTCACACCCAGCCGCGACTTCCCTCACAAGTTGATAAAACATGCTGACAGCATCTAGTACAACGCCGCACTCGAGAGGATCGGTCAAGATAGACAGGGAATTAATGGTACAGCCACGGGTGCTCAAAGTGCTGGAAACGACATCCATTCGGAGCTTGTGAGATAGTATAGTGGGGTATATACAAGAATTGTTAAATAGCAAGTAGAGGAAGCATTCCTACAACATTGATAGAGCAGGGTGACGAAGCTGTTATGCGTATATATCAAGAAACCTCCGATTCTTTGCCCCTCCGAAGATGTTATTTGCCGTCCAGGATTAGTCCAATCGGTTGCTAAACGCCAACCACTTTACATACTAATCAGAGCTTTTCACCCACAAGCGGCAAAATGTTGCTCACCATTGCAATCAAACACATTATATTTTTTGACAGCAAGAATATCACTGGATATCACCTATTAAACCTTCCCAATCCAGCGCCCAATACCTATTTGTCTCCTCCACCGCTCAGCACAAGTACGAGGAGGATACCCATTCCAAACATCCAGTATCTGTCAAAATATTAGCAAAGCGGCATTACGACGGCCAGTATAATAAACCTACTTTTGCATGAATGTCTTCTCGGGTTCCTCTTTCTCAACCTTGCCCTCCTTCGACAGTGCGATTGGCCTGTTGAGGCTTGGTGTTTTCCCATCAGCCGTCCTCCTAATTGTCACCTTTGGACCAAAATCTCTCGTATGCCCTGCATCTATCTTCTCGCTCTTGCAGCTGACTCCAATAACGTCCCCTCCCGGACCAAGAGAAAGAGTTATGACCGGCGCATATCCCTTTGTGAAGTTTTCCATGGACAGAATGGAGGTCGAGGACGCCCAAGCTTTTGTGGCCTTGTCGTAAACACCCACTCGAGCCAGACCGGCACCTGGTGCTACATCAGGAGAATCGTACGATGCAATTACAGCCTCAAGGGTGGTCGGGTCGTATTGTATGTGGGCAAGAGGGTCGATTGAGGATGTAGAGGCATCGATGGGTTGAATGGACACGATTGTCGCAGATGGATGATCGGTATCGCTTTGTCCTTGAGCGATAATCGCAGCCGTACAGAACACCAGGAGGGCGGAGAGCCTCATGGCTGATTCCAGGAGAATTAACTGGAATGAGAGGATGCGTTAGCGGCACGTCGGAAGCTACGAGTTGAGCAGATGTTATTGGAGAAGGTCTCGAAAGGAACCCGGTGGACTCATTAGAGGCCTAATCGGATAAGCTACACTTAAGCTTAATTACACTACAGGCCGTGACGGACGGTCAACAGAAACCCCAATTGAATTTATTGTGCCCAACTGTGTATTGAATATAAAATAAAAATGAAACGTCTCCACGATGATATTGTAGTCTATAACCAGTCGTTATATCGAAGCCTTGGGATAGGCTTATAGACATATGAGAGTGGAAGAACCCTGATACCTGAGTCTCCCACCTTGGAATTTGGTGCCTGGGGCACAACTTATTGGACCGCGCCTGTATAAACAAAGTTAACGACCAGAAAAGCTTTAGGGACAAACGAAACGCACTTTCCTCACCAGACCTTAACAAACATCCTGCGCATCCGTCCTGGGAGCTACAGCTCTCAAGAGTTCTTGCAGTGAATATGTCTTTATTCGGTCAAACCACGAGTTCAGCGAACCAGCCTGCTCCTTCGCAAGGAACCAATTTCTTCAGCGGGCTCAATGCGCCCAAACCAGCTCAACCTGCCTCAAGCCCATTTGGCAACCCTCCGCAACCGCAACAATCTACACCGTCTCTGTTTGGTTCGACAACCACAGGCCAGTCACAGCCGCAAGCAGCGCAATCTTTGTTTGGCTCGACGTTAAATACCGGCGGACAGCAAAACACCAATGGAACCTTGAACACCCAGCAACCAACCGATAGCCTACGGCAATCCCAGGGCCAGAGTCAACAAACCGGAGCTTATTTTGATACCCTACTACAGAAGAGCCGCAAGCGAACACATGGCGACAACAGCCTTGAAGAACTCCCAAGCTTACAGCTTGGGCTCGGCGATTTGAGAGATCGCATCAAAAGGCTTGCTCCGCCATCTATGACAAACGGGGCCGATGGGAGGGCTCATTATCTTCTGGCCGCATCTGGTGTGGAACCTGGTTCAGCCGTTCGAGATCTAAGCCAATTCGACTCACAATCAAAGCGTCAGGACTGGGCCCCTCAACAAACCGACGCTGATACCGACGTGGACAGTTATATTACCAAACTCCAGACCCAGACCACTTTGAGCATGATAGCCGAAGGCCTTTCCAGATCCGCGCGCGACTTTGATAGGTTTTTGGAGGAAAATGCGTCGATGGAGTGGGACTCCCAAAGGAACCGCATTTACCAGCACTTTGGAATCAAATCAAGGGCCGAGGAACGAGCGACGAAGAATGGGGATCAGACTACAACAAGCAGTGGTGGATTTGGGCGTTCTCGGCGAAACAAGAGCACACGTTCTGAAGAAAATCGAAATTTTGACAGCCTGAGCGGTAGTGCCTACCAGAGGCAGTCCATGCAAAGATCAGTTATTGGGACAGCCGGCCCCGTCGGTTCATTGCAGCAGTCTCTGGCCACGGACTCGGATGCGAAGGCCCCAGCATATACAACTTCGTCTTCAATGCCTTCGGGCCGTCTACTGAGAGAGAAGGAAACCAAGTTTGCTGAGAAGGTAAACAGGCTTAATGAATCAAGGTTGCATAAGAGTGCCTATCCACTACTACACGAATTCGGAGCTGTAGAAGCTCAAAACCCCGGCGATCATACTGAACAGGTTCTGAACGCCTATAAAGCAGTCGTCGAGATTGTCGGAGAGCATCCAGATCTTCGAAGCTTTTCTGAGCCAAATGTGGTAAAAGAGCGCCAGTTTGCCAATGCTTGGACCGATGAGGCCCCAAATTCTGTGGCTGCGATAGATCTCAGGAAGAGGATATTAAGAGGAACTGCTCATCACCTGGAGAAGCAGTGCTTTCAAACAATGGAGGGATTGCTTGCTAAGAACCCCAGAGAAGCTAATCTTGGCGGTATTCCAAATGTCCTGAGCAAGGTGAAGGCGTACGTCCGACTACGAGCATCGCGCAAAGACCTTGCTCCAGATAGCACTAGCCTACAGACTCTGGATGGAGAGGCAGTCTGGGCAATTATCTTCTATCTGTTACGCACTGGTCACGTCCAAGAAGCTGCAGACTATGTGCATGCAAATAAAAACGCTTTCCGAGCAATCGACCGCTACTTCCCACATTACATCTCCGAGTACAACGGAAACTCAGACAGGCGCCTCCCACCTGATATGCACAACCGAATCAACAATGAATACGGCCAGAGATTTCGCATTGCACCTGAGAATTCTGTTGACCCGTTCCGCATGTCTTGCTACAAGGTCATCGGAAGGTGTGGTCTCACAGAGATGACATTTGCGGGCCTCCATCAGGATCTGATGGACTGGGCATGGCTGCATTTCGTGGTTGCAAGGGAGGTCAATCTTGCAGAAGAACATGCTGGCGATGTATTCACTCTTACAAATGTTCAAAAATCAGTGAAAGATCTCGGAGACCTTCTTGCTGCCAAGGGCCCAGTCGAACAAAAAGCATCCTCTGGAGTTTACTTTTATCTTCAGATTATCTGTGGCCGTTTCGAGTACGCCATTCAATCCTTGTATGAAATGGATTACGCAGCCGCTCTGCATTTCGCAATAGGCCTGGGTTATTATGGCTTGCTTAGCGTTTCAGATCCTATCACCTCAGAAGGCCGATTGCTCACGACCAGCGTTACCGACCGCCCGCAAATTAACTTTGCCCAAATGATCGGGTGGTATACGAGAGATTTCCGCGCTGCAAACGTTACTGCGGCTGTCGATTACCTCACATTGATCTGCCTAAATGGTGATCTACCAGGCGGCATCGGAAGCCAACAAGTATTAGCGTGCCACGAAAGCCTCCGCGGCCTTGTCTTGGAGAGCCGAGAGTTTGCCAAATTATTGGGAGATATGCGATTGGACGGTCAACGAATTACAGGTGCCATTGAAGAGAGAATGAAACTGCTTCACTTGGTTGACACTGATGATTTCATGCGTACAGTCATCATGCAAGCTGCTAGCGTTGCAGATGACAGTGGAAGAGTTACAGATGCTGTCTTGCTGTATGACCTGGCCGGAGAGTACGATAATGTTATCACCATCACCAATAGATCCCTAAGTGAGGCTGTGGCGGTCGAAATTGGCGAAGAAAAATCGACCCTGCCATCGTTCCGACCTGGTCCGGACCAGGGCATTCCGGGTCAGCGTGGTAGCCTGAGCTTAACATCGGTGGAAGACCCTGTTAAGCTTGCGCAGACGATCACAGCCATCTATAATGGCAAGCCAATGTACCACGAGAAGATAACACCAATCAACAAAGAAACGTGCCGTGTTCTTCTGAGAATGAATGAGGCCAAGAGTAAGGTGGAGGCCCAGAATTGGACAGGAGCTCTGGATGTAAGTTGTCAACCTAAAATTGAATATCCAGGGCAATACTGACAAAATAGATCATTGCAAGTCTTCAAATCCTCCCCCTTGAGGCACATGGAGATTCGAATATCATCCGCCAGTTTGCGGGCAAGTATGCGGCGTTCCCAGAGACCATAACAAGAAACATTCCGAACCTTATCATGTGGACTGGCCGCAGCTGTGAGGAACAGCGGTCCCGTCTTGCAAACTCTCAATATAACAGCAATGATGGCACTCGGCGACACATGATTGAGGACTTGAAACGGAAAGCAAAGGATTTGACGATGTACGCTGGATTTCTCAAGTATCGCCTTCCACCGTGGGTGAATGACATGCTGGCGAGGATTGCAGCGGAATGATGGGATAGAGATGGACATCTATAGCGATGCGACACGGAATATATTTGCAAGTCCTAGATGTACGGAATAATAGTCAAAAGTCTTTTGAGTGGTATTGAAAGGAGGCAGACAAGTAAATATTGCACGTGATATACCTGGCCAAGATCTCGTCATGGGTTAGAGTTGGTTGCTGTGATGATGATATTTTGCAATCATATGGTATTAAGTTCGAAGTGTACGGTGCAAAGCATTCGTGTTGACATAGTATAAACTCTTGTACTGCATTTATGGCACAGTACAAGACTGGACAGTACCGATAACTCAGTTCGTCTGTTATCTTATCAGACGGGTCAATCAGGTACTCTTATGTGGGCTGGGCTGGCTCCAACCTCATTCAGCCTTCAAACCCGAGGATTATAGTGATTTACACTTGTATAACCCAAGAATCTCATACGATGGCGTCTCAAGAAGATCTCCGGGACTTACTACGGCTTATGACCACCGGTCGGAATAAGCTAACCATGATGGCTGCTATGGGACGTGTCAAGTCCTTGCAAGCGGCCAACATCCGCAGGTACTGGACCATGTAATGCATATCAACAGTGACCATAAACTTACTTTGTCCTAGCATTGCCGATATTGCGAAATCTGACCTCGCGCAGGTGACAGAGGCCATTGGCGATGATAAAGCAGCGAAGCAATTGCATACAGCGGCTAAGAATAGCATCAAAGATCCGGCCAAAAAACGTGTGGCGCCAGAGAGCCTCCTCCCAACCAACGCAAAACGCAATAAATCAGCTTATGAGCTCGACCATGAGCCACAAACACCAGAGGAGCTTGAGGCAAAGCTAGAGCTTCCTGCACCTTCATCTGACGAGGAGGAGATTAGCAAAACGACCATAGTGACGAACCGCGCGCCTCTGGTTCTAGCGTTCGCAGTGGTGCTGTTAAAGTATACTAGACCAGAGCAACCGCTATCAAGCAGACTGAGTCTCGCACAAGCGGTTGTCAGTGCCAACTCGAGGAGTAAAGCAGTCAGTATTGGAATTACGAAAGGTACGAGCGCTGAAGATGATGGGTGGGGGCAAGGTCAACCTAAGGTGAAAGTGATGGGACGCGAAGTACACATTCTGAAGCGGGATGGGTACTATCTGGGAGCTTCTGGTGGAAGCAGCGCCAATGAAGAGAGCTCGGCAGCAAATGAAGGGATTAGGGCGCCAGGGTCTGACACAGGGTCCACAAACGTCAGCCCCGATATAAGAGATAGCGCGACTATGGATGGCTCACACTGGGCTGTTTCTCAAAGCGTTACACTCAAAAAGTCTACCTTTAGTGGGCGGGCTATTGGAGTAAAGTCTGCTTCTGACGCAAGATCTCAGAAACAGGAGCTTATATCAGGTAACCCAGAGCTGCGAGATGCGAGCCATAACATTACGGCATGGCGCGTGCAAGGCGATCACGGCGGGATCATAGAAGAGTGTAACGACGATGGTGAGAGCGGGGGAGGCCGCCACATCCTTGCAATCCTACAATCTATGGATCTCGTTGGTATTCTTGTGGTAGTTACGCGATGGTATGGCGGGATTATGCTTGGAACTGATCGATGGAAACTGATGGCACAAGTGTGTCACGATGCACTCTCGCAGCGCCTTCGTGTCGCAGGAACCATTGGAAACGAAGCACTGTGGGGCCTAGATCTTGAGGCTATGAGATCTAGGAATCCATCCGGAGGAGGAGTAGGTTCTGGGTTGCCGATCCACCAGCCTGATGGTGCCAGATCATATATCATGAAAGCCTTTGCACCATCTGGGGACGCAACAACCAAGAAAAAAACTGGGATTGCCTTGCAGAGAGAGAAAGAACGAAATCTGGGACTTCTTTTGGGGGCACTGGAGCTCCTGTTTGGCTCATGGGTTGAGCATATTGGCGCTGATGAGCTAGATAGGAGGGCCTGGTCGTGGTATGTTCAAGTCAGGCCAGAGGTAGAGAGTGGCGCCGCCGGATGGGGTGGTAAAGGAGAAGTGAAACTTATGGATATACTTAATTTGCGGCGAAAAGGGTAGGGTCTGTAGAATGTATTAAATCGACTAATAACGTCACACTTGGCACCATCTATTTGTACGTTGTTACATTCATTGGTTATGCTGATTGGCAAAATATTATTGGAATAGTTGGGGTATAATGAATCAACGCTGGCCTCACCGCACCCAGCCCACACATCAAAATTCTGGACTAAGTTCTCTTGCAGTTCTGGATTTCCTTCTCTGAGCTGCCGTAGAAGAGACAGCACCCTTGCTTTCGCTGAGGCCTGTTCCGACTCCAGAAGCAGACCTCCCCTCCTTGAATATGTCTCTCGTATAGGTTGGGTCTTCAGACTCATCATCAGCTTCCTCTGTTTTAAGATAAGCGGGAGCTTCGCTTGACAAAGGGTTCTTCTCATCATCTTCTTTCTTGATCAGTGGTTCGTGCTGTACAGGCGCCCGTCTGTCATACGCCGAGTATCTTCGTGGCCAATCTTGTACATCCGAATCATCCGTATCTAGAACATCATCGTCAAGGGGTTCGGTCTTGATCTTAGAGCTGCCACCTTGGAATTTTTGTTCCACGGGGGAATTCTGATCCTCAGTGGCGTTGAATGTTGATTGCAATAGAATCCAGGCCACTAGAGCGAAAAAGACCTCTGCGGCCCAGAACGCGGTTGTGAAGGCCATGAATGATAAGATCCGATGGTTGTACATAAGCCACCTAAGACCTGAGAACCTGGCCCGAAGTAGCAGACGCATGTTATAAACTTGGAGGGCCTGTTGATGGCGGCATTGTATATCAAGGTACACCTTTCTCGGGGCATTTTTATACCCCTTTTCAAAGACGATCCCTTCAGCCATCGGAACCAGCAGCTTTTCGGATTCACGACTCCAGCCTAGGATATATAGCGGAAGACCAGCGAGTTGTTTACCGAGGCTCACGGCATCGGATCGAAACGTGAGGATGGCAGGGCGTCGAGATGAGAACAAGATAGATCCAGCTGGAATCCAGCTGTGAAGATCAGATGGTCGGCTAGTCGATGTCCCAGGCCGACTCGAGTCCTTGTATTCAGATGACAACATTACCATGTCCACCATGAAATTCCCCAGGTCGTTGTTTGCTGGTGATGTCGGAAGGTCAATTTCAACTAGTACATCATATGCCTGCTGTGACATAACAGAATTATCTAGAGATACAAGCCCATAAGGGTTGGATGTATCACCCCTATTCCGCTACATCAGCCCCGGAGTATGTTTTGGGGGGGCTAAGCTTGGTGGGTTGGCACATACCCATATTGAAGATGGACCTCCCGCTCAATCCCAATCTTCGGGATATAATTCGCGTAGAATAGGACATAAGCAACAATGGCGAGACCAAATAGTGTAGTGGAGGTTGCTAGAAAGAGGGCCGTGTTAAGGTAGGCTTTCCTCGCGGACTTGGACGACGCGAGTCTGACGGGTCTCAATATCAAGTCCTGCGGAATGTTAGTGTTTAGATAGCTATATCGGACATTTCCAGCCAAGACATCAAACTGTGGGCTGCTGGATGGGATGCCATACCATTGGTAGTATCTACCATTGCGCGTCTGCAGTTCAACGGGCGTTACATGCACGTGTAAGTAGGAGCTTCGTTGGACTCCAAGCTCAGCTCAGAGCTTCAAAAAGGCGATTAGTGACGTACGGAGGAGCATAGATAAGATAACTTGCAGGAACAGCGATGACTAAGCAGGTTCCCAATACTGAGCACATGCAGATGAACTACGGAGTATAATCGACGATTATATTTCACGTGATACAAGGAAACACGGTGTGCAGGGGTCCCTTGCAAGGCGACCAGTCGTGACATGCGGGAGCGCGTCGAGTGATCAAGCGCCCGTCCACCTGAGCCTGGCGCTGGTCACTGCACCCTCCTGCACCACCACACTTGCCCACACAACCCCTGTCTTACCCATCCGGGCGCTTCCTGAACATGGAACATGAACGACCTGAGCCGCAGCCTTGCGCCGAACCGCCCCCATAGCCCCCTCCCCCCATGTCCTTCTCCTCCATTTATATACATCTACAGTCCGTCATGCCAGAGCGGCCTCTCGACTGTAGTTTTCCCAATTTGTAGCACCAGGAGCGAGAGTTCATACGAGAGATATGGCGACTTCCGTTCGTTTTGCAAATTTCGACAACGCTGATCTCTACAAGATAGCGCTTGAGCGCGCTGAGGCAAAGGATGCTCGAAATTTTGTGGTCGACTTCGGGTCACGCGTGTCTAGAATTGCTTCCAATGTTGATTCAGAAGGTTTCAAGGCCCTTATGACCGAGGGCAGTGCGCCCAGGATCAAAGGAGCCCCAACACGGTGGATGTAAGTGTTAACCAATGTTACCGCGGTTCGTTGGCAAGAAACTGATGTCCCCAGAAACGTTTGGGCCCCCCACACGCAACCTGATGCTGTGGAGGCTATTGGTCTTCGGTATGGCTTTAGCACGAGGCTTATGGCTTTACTAGGCACCGCTCCTCCAGCGAGTGCGAGAGAAGACCCGGCGGAGAACCTCACGGCCGGAAAGGAGCTCGACTCTGCCAGTTTCGCTGACGTCGAGCAGGCGCTTCCAGCCCGCCCTACCCGCTTGGAGACTGCGAAGCCAAACACTAGGAACTTCTTCGATATTGCGACAAATTTCTCGAGCTACCAGTCAATTGATATCGGCGGCAAATGTAGGTTTTGTCCATGTTGGAGATCCTTACGCCTATGCGCCTCGCTGACCCCCTGAAAGTTATCTGCATAGGTGCCAATTGGATGCATCCTATAAAACGCGACTCCGGAACCATCGAGCCAGAGAGACTGTGGTCTTGGCTTGCCCTCTGCCATGATGGTATACCTTTCTATATACTTCTTTTTTCGAGCTATCGTTAATCCAAAATAGACACCGTTATTTCGTTTCACGAAGATCCAAGGCCCAAAGGAGTAGGAGTAGACTCAGTATACATCAAAACAGTTCGCGAGCACACGTTAAGCGTTTTAAGGCAGCTTTCAACAGTTGGACTGGCTGCGGCTGACGGCGTTGATCTTATCTCTCTACGGAAAGCTGCGGAAGCCAAGGTCACCGAGGAACTCACTGGTGTTGAAGGTGCCAGTAACCTATTCTATTATTTGTTCGACGATTGGACGGCAACCTATACTCTGTTGAGAGTTCTTCAGGGGAACCTAGAAAAACTCGTAAGTCTGCGAGTCTGAGCTTTCTTTCTACCACTAACGATACAAACAGCGTAGGAAGATTATGGCGGGCCTCGTATGTCACGATCCCGAGTACAGTTGAAGGTAGAACTAATTTCAGCAGGACCAAAATCACGATGATGCACTAGCAAAAGAGATCATCCCAAAACTCTATGAGGTTGGAAAACTGCTGCGATCAAACCAGCATTTATTCAGTGGTTATGAGAACTTGATCAATCGAATATTACAATTCAAGGAAGGCAGGGATATCTCCAATACTAGCTCCGGCGAGCATGTCTTGGTAGCTCAGAGTGCATGCTACCGATTTGAACGCCTGAAGGACAACATCAAATTTCTCGTGCTCAATTATGTAGATGAGGCGATTGGCGAGGTAGAGGGATTACACAACACAGTAGGTCCAACATGGTACCCTGTTATTTTCTTCTCCGCAGTATTAACTTGCAATAGTACTTCAACATCACAACCCAAAAGGACTCGATAGCTACAGCAAAGCTTACTGCGAACGCGACACTGCTTTCTAAACTGGGTGTGCTCTTTCTTCCGGTCAGTCTCATGACCAGCTATTTCTCAGTACAAATTAAAGAACTGGATGGCGTTTATACAGTCAAAACCTACTGGGTTACATTTGCTGTCGTCATGGTACTGTCGTTCGTTGCACTATTCATGTTTAGCCGCGTGCTTGTTGGGGCAGGAACGGCAGTGGCTAAACGTGTTGACAAAGCGGTCGACCGTGTTGAAGGGCTGATAAAAAATCGGAACACTCCAGCCAGGACGAAAACGCTGGAGCCATACAGGTGAGTTAGGTTGAATATGGATCAACAATGGCCGGTGGCTAGTAATGCGGCTGCTGTAAAACGTATAATGAGAATGTACGTTAGCGTGGCCTGTAATTTGAATTTAGCAGATACCCATTTGTGAAAGAGGCTCAATATATAAATCACACTCCTGGTGCAGTCTCCAGAAGCTTCGCATGTCAGTGTATCGCCAAAATTTATCTTCCCAAGTACCAACCCGGAGTCCACTCTTCGATATAGTAGTAGATGTAAAAATAAAATAAAACTTACAGTATCACAAGAAGCTACAATTTGGTGAGTTTTATTTTATTTTTATATCTACTACTATATCGAAGAGTGAACTCTGGGTTGGTAAGGGAGCTATAGCTGCTTACCAAAGCGTGTTAGCGCGATTGTGCGCGACCCTGGCGCCCAGAGCTATCTGACTACGTCAGTTGCTCCGCAGTATCCAGTTTTACCCGCCGGTTGGAGCTTCATAACTTATTCTATCCCACCAAACATCCCAATCAAACAGTTCGCCTTCCTATACAAAGCTTCTCGATTTACTATATTGCATCAAATACCGGAATACCACGTTTCCCGGGGGGTTTACGCCTCCACTAGCCCGCAATGGTATACAACGGCACCGATAACCCCAAACCCGACCGCGGATTCGAAGACCCTACTCCCCAATCCGACAGCGACCGATATGGCGGATTCAAACAACCCCCGAATCTACAAAGGTTCGAAGGGACATACCTCCCAAGGCCATTCATAGGGGCCCGGATTCTGGGGCTCAATGATGCGAAGGTAGCTTCATCCGTCGACCAAGCCATCGTCAGTGCTCAAAAAACCCTCGGCAGACCGCCAACAGAAGAGGAAGCTTCTGCACTTGCATACTGGGCAGCGAAACATCTGTCTGTATTCTCATACGGACCCATCGCAGGATTTGCTGGTGGGATGGTGCAAGCGTACAGAACAGCAGCGTCGTTCAGATTTCCATTCGTTAAGCCCAATCCCGAGACGTTCAACCCCAAAGTCTTTCCATCCGCTAGACTCGCCTGGGTGACAGGCATGGAGGCCATACCTTTTTGGCATGTAGCGAGGGTATCTGCATATAGCACTGTTGGGATGCTTGTTGGGACTATGTTCTTTGGTGTCTACTCTTCCTCCGTCGCGACAGTTGGTATGGTCGGAGATAAAAGGTTAAAGGACTTTTTGGAGCAAGTTAAGTCACAGAATGCACCCGGGGCAGCGCAGGGCCGCCCACGACAACCAGCTCCAACAGTTCCTCGCGGGAACCAAACGAGATCAGTGGATCAGGCCACAGGAGACGACGCCAGCCCCAATAGCGACTCATACTGGGGGACAAGCAACGAGGAGGACCCACTGAACGGGGCACTTCCAGGTGCAGATACCGCGAGAGAGTCACAAGGCCCAGCACAACGTCCCGTAGGCGCCGCACCTCGAAGAAACGCTCAACCTGCACCCCCCGCGGAGAAAGAACCGTCGTATTTTGATGATGCATCTCCAACCGGCGGCGTGGGGGTAACAGACGAAATGGCATCAGGTGAATCGGCCTGGGAGCGCCTTCGGCGGCAAGGGCTCTCGAATGGGGGGCAACAACAAGGATCCTCATCACAGCCCAGTCGCCAGCCCCAAGCTGATGTCTCGAGTCAGAATGGATGGGGTAGTGATACCGCTAGGACCAGTGACGCCCAGGAATCAGAGGGACGTCGGATGTCTGCTAGAGAGGCTGCTCAGCGAGAGTTCGACGAGCAGGTTGAACGGGAGAGACAGGGTGGAAGCTTTAACGGCAGGGGATAGGATGCAACATTGTGGCAATATGTAATACTACAACTACACAAATTAAGACCTATCTTGTAAAATACTTTCCATGGGATTTTCAGTGAAAATGCGAGCTCAGATTCATATTGGGCAGGTGCGTTACTAGAATATTAACAACGTTGGCGATCATGGGCCTCTTACGACAACTGGCAGCGGCTGCATCTGTCAAGAAATAGCCCCCAGGGCAACTCTGCCATACATAGCCTTATATTACGTATATTATATGACCTGCTTAGGTGAGAAATACGATCCAAGGTATAAGCGGCAGAATACAACGCCTCAGTACAGACGCCTATGTTAAAGCCCTTGGATACTCTACTTCAGCTGTTTTCAGATCACTGCCATATTAGTTATAGCGGTTGGTTTATCACTTCTCGTATGTCTCGCCCAGGCTGATGGCGCAGTACAGTTTAGTAGGTTTCCATACGAGTCCGTGCTTCTCCCCATACGAAAAGGCACCCGATCCCAGCATTTGAGCGCAGATCCGTACGGTAACTTATATCGCCGAGCCATATACTGTATCGTTTCTATAAATATGGGAGACAAAATGCATCAAGTGCTTTTGCATAGGTCACTGATCGTCCGTCGCATCATTCGTAGCATCAGCCCTGCTGGGCTTGGCGTCCTACTAAGTGGGCAATGGGCGTGCACTTTGTCTTTAACTAATAAGACGCTGTGGGAACAACCCACCCCCTATTACAGAGCTGCTTGAGCTGAAGGAAAAAAACCCAGGAATAGCCAGACAAAATGTATATAAGCACATCCCACTTACGAGTAAACATCCCAAGCAAATAATGCCAACTATGTTGTCCCTTATTTTCAAGTCGCTCGTTATGGTGTTGGCGCTCGGCGCCGGCACCGTGTCGTCCCAGGAGTCATCAACTTCGCTCGTGAGCCGTCGCCTCACCGAGTATCTAATGCCGGCCGCCTCTGAGACGCATGAGTTTGCTCGTGTGCCGAACACGAATTTTGTGCTGCTGTCACAGATGTCTGACAGCCAGCTCATCAAGATCGAGCTGAATCCGATCACCGAGGAGCCCATTGCCTTCCAGTCGTTCCCTATGGGAAACAACAGCAAGTCAGGGCTCCATGGCGTGTGGCCTTCAGAGTTATACTCTGGCAAGATGTGGCTGTCCCTGCAGTGGGAAAACAAGTTGCTGCTCGTGGATCCAGGACAGAACCTCTCGGCTGCACCGTCCATCATCAAGACCATTGATATCCCGGAGCCAGGAAACGGCCCGCATTGCATCTTTGAGATTGGCAATCGCATCTGGGCTGGTCTCAAGGATGCTTCCAAGCAAACTGGCGGGTACTATGTCTTCTCAGCAGATATCTCTAACCCCGCCGACCAGGAGTTATACCCCTGCCTCAAAAGCCCGGTGTTCATCAAGGAGGAGCCGACCACAAAGTTAATCTATGTCACGCAAGACACAGAGTCGTCGATCATGCGCATCAATGCCACCAGCGGCGAGACATCGCAGCTACCGATCCCGCCAAACGTTGGCAGCACGCCAGTTGGAATGACGACTGCCCACGGCCCCATGAATGGAGTCTGGTTCAGCCTCGCTGGCAATGCAACCGGCGGCTCTGGCTCCTTTGGTCACATCGCATCCACTGGCGATATGCGGTTCTTCCAGCTTAAGAAGCCGTACCTCGGCACCGGTGCTGGTTTGCTGCATATTGCGGACGCATCCACCGAGGCGGGTGGCCCAGCTCTGTGGCTCTTGTCAACGTCGCTGCTCAGCAATAACTCGCGCGATGCTCTGATCCGCGTGACTTTTGACGAAGGCGTCACTAAGATAACTGGCGAGGAATACATCTCCATGCTTACTCAGAACGCCATGGTGCACCGCGTTGTGCCATTGGATGCCACGGTTATGGTGTCCCAGCTCCATACGTTTGCTCTTACTCAGCTCTCGTATAACAATACGGTCGCGGGGCATTGGCTTCCTGCTGAGGCCTTAAGTAACACTGCTGTGTATACCGAGGCGAGTTAATGACTGCTTTTGCGTCGAATCCCTGACATATATTAGTTATATGGAAATATAATAAACCAGAGTCGATTAAAGGCATACCACCAAGGAGATCATTATGAGGTGGTAGAGAATAGCGATGGGATCACATACCTTTTAGAAAAAGTGATCAAAACAATAGCCTTGGGTATTACCATCAATTTTATAGCATGGAATCCGTAGCCAACCTAAGGCAGGAGCACATATTATTTGTCTGTGAATGACAACTCGAGGAGGAGCGTTGGTTGATATATATTAATCGAGATTCTAAAAGAACGGTCGATAAAATAACAGTCGGAAGTCACCTGTCCAATGCCAAAGCGCTCGTTTCACCGACGACATTGCTACGTACATTTTGCCGGAATGTTTCAGAATTTCCAGAATTGAACATATATTGCGATAGCTATACAAGCTCTACAAAATATGGAGTCTAGCTCAAAATATATTTTATAACGTTTGAAAGACTGCGGAAAACGATCAATTGGGCGCATCACCAGCTGGTCGAGCGTGGCATCCCGTCAAAATCCCAACTACGTGTCCCGTACAAAAATCACTGGACCATGGCCAAGCCAAAGTCGCAAAAGCGCGAAGCAAACGTCAGCAATGCCTGCCCACCGCTGACGCAGGAGAATTTCGAGAAGGAGCTGAAAGAACTGGCCAAGAAGGCGAAGGATGAGACCTTTTTCAACCATGCCGTTGAGTGGGCTGGAACCACGGTCAGGGCTGTGGTGATACTCACCCTGGCGGCAGCGTCCTCGTCGGTTTTGCAACTTACGCTGTCGCCTGTGTACGGCGCGATTCCGGCGTCTATATGGCACGATAAGCTTGTTAATGCTGCGTGTTTCCTGGGGTGGTCGGGGAGCTTTTGGCTGAGGAGGAATGTGCGATGGAGGCTGATTGATCTGCTGCCGTTGATTGCATTCTACATCCCGATGGTCCAATACTTCCTCTTCAACTACAGTAGTACGTTTGGTGCTACGTATGGCCCGCTTATTACAGAGTTGTTGACTGTGGCGCCGCTTCTCCTACTCTCCGCATCAGCTGTGGGATTAGTAGTGGAAGAGTTTGGCATCACTGGGAAGTGGCAGTCGGTGCCAGGAATAGCATCCTTTGTCTTCTTGAAGATAGCATCAGCCTGGTCTGCGAATGTTATCCAGAGTACAAGCAGCAAGTCTGTACTACTGTCACGCGTATCCTGGCAGGTCCAGCTGGCAGCGTCCTACGCCCTCCTCGCCCCGTCAAAGCTGCTTCTGTACGTGGTGCCTGCTCTACTGCACACAGCCGTCTTCAATACCCACGTCCAGACCCCTTGGGCGACGCAGTCCCTGAACTCGAGTCTGCAAGCCGAGGGCTATAGGCTCATCGCGCGCCAGGACTCAAACACCGGCTATATCTCCGTTCTGGAGAGTGTCACCAGTCAGTTCCGTGTGTTGCGGTGCGACCACAGCCTGCTGGGGGGAGTATGGACGATGCGCCAAAGCCACAATCCTGTTGTTGCCGAGCCTGTGTATGCTATATTCACCATGTTGGAGGCGGTTAGGTTGATTGAAGCGCCCGTGTCTGTTCCTGATAGCGAGGCACAAGCTCTAGTCATGTAAGTACCCTCGTCATGAGTCTGTCTACCAATACTAATACCTATACAGTGGTGCTGGCATTGGCACGAGTCCCGGTGCCCTAATGGCCCATGGAATCAACACGACTATTGTCGAGATTGACCCCGTCGTCTTGGAGTACGCAGTCAAGTATTTCGACCTCGCACCCAACCACAACGCTGTCATCGACGACGCCGTCCACTACGCCGCCCAAGTGGCCAACGACACCACTCAAAGGTTCGACTACATCATCCACGATGTTTTCACCGGCGGTGCTGAGCCTATCGCCCTCTTCACCGATGAGTTTCTGCGCAACCTTCACCGCGCCCTGAAACCCGATGGAGTCATCGCAATTGTAAGTCGTAATTCCCCACTCCTTTCCCCCACCAGCACTGACTGTCGTAGAACTACGCCTCGGACCTCCTCCAGCCAAGCACCCACCTCGTCATCCGCACCGTCCTCGCCATCTTCCCCTCCTGCCGCATCTACCGTGAGACAGCAACCCCTACGGCCGCCGAGCTCGCCGCCGCCGGTCAGGACTTTACTAACATGGTGCTCTTCTGCCGTGCACGCTCAAAAGAGCTTATCACCTTCCGCGAGCCCGTGGAGCGAGATTTCTTGCGTAGCGGCTCGCGAAAGGCGTATCTGGTGCCACAGCATGAGATTCTGCGCGATGAGTTTGATTTGGAGGATATGGGGAATGTGTTGAGGTCGAATGATACGGTGGCGTTGGAGGAGACGCAGAGGAGGAGCGCGGTGGGACACTGGAATGTGATGAGGACTGTTGTGCCGGGGAAGATCTGGGAGCTGTGGTGAGGGGGGGTTGTTATATTTTCACATTTAGCATGGAGGATGTGGTTGGTGGTATATATGGATGAGTAGTGATATATGGATGGTATATATGGGTGGGATAGTGTGATTTGGTTGAAGATGGTATATAGTAGTTGAGTGTTGAATTAGGGGGGGGGGGAACATATAGGTGTATATAGGATGCAGATTGGATATAGATATGAGATGTGATCCATGACTACAGGACCATTACCAGAGATAGCTGAGTATGTAGATATACTGGAGATAGGCTGCTGATAGACTGAATAGACTGGGGAATGGGTGAGATGGAGTATCATGTGCCATTCATCTTCATCTCTCAACTCGGTCATATATATGAAGATCTAATCTAATCTGATCTCTATTCCATCTCATACGCTAGTGTATATATACACGTGATACAGTATCGATTCAATCTAATCTAATCACGCCATTTTGGCTATTGATCACGAGACCTGCTGCTCTTACTCCCACACTTTTTGAATCCCACGATCCCCTTCGATCCCCTCGATCGGTTCGGTTTCCTTGGTATTGGATTTGACGATGCATCCATCGAATGGATCTCACCCAGTACGTTGTACCCCGCACTCCGCGTCTCAGGGTTTCTTCTTCTTCCTTCTCCCATCATCCCCCATCCCATACAACGGAGCTATATGTACCGCACATGTACATCATACGCTTAAGATGCATACGAGGATACCTGGGAGTAACTGGGCAAATTGCAGCTTGTATGTGAGAAATACATACATACGCGCACGCATACTCACACCCATTCAATTCAAGCCTTGGCTTGGGGGGAAGTTTCCAATCTCCTCTCAGATCCTTTTACACATCCCTTTTACATAAACGACACCGGTCGGCAGTGGCAATCCCCCACCAAGCGCACCGACCACAGCAGACCAGAGCTGCCGCACCGATCGCACCAAGACCTCAGCATACGAGTACTACTAGTATGTTATGTACATTCCATGCTCTTGTCAGACGGCATCATTAGGTAATCTTTTGGTATTCCCTATGGCTGTGGACCGGAGAAAGCAGGAACAACAACAGGACAAAACAGCGGACAAAGAACAACTAACAAACAACTACAGTAACAACGCCCACCTTTTTACCCACCACCCACCACCCGCCGACCTCGCTCTTTCACATCCACCACATCCACCAAATCCACCAACCCACAACCCGCCTACCCAAAACTCTCTTTCACCATTCCCACTCCTGATTGGCCCATCTGCTCCCCATATTTCCCTTATCTTTCCCATCCCATTAAGTACGTTTTTTTTACGGTATTCCGAACTTATCTCCCTTCCACTCCCCCCCCGTATACCCATACTAACGAAAGGGTTACCTTCTCTTTTTAATCAACATAAATGGACGTCGTGGTCATGGAAATTGTCTGCCAGCCCTCCACGACCACTCATCCACCACTCATCACGTTTTCATTACGTCCAGCTTTTGCCTTTTGTCCGCCCCCCAAAAAGAAACACCGAGGGGGGAAGGTGAGAATTAATTTTGCTTGGACTGAGCGATGGAGCGGCGGGTGTGAGAATTTTTGATGCGGCTTTGCTTTGTGCTATGAGCTGTTGCGACCACGGAGCGCGCCTTCCCCCTGCGAGGTACCTCCATTTCCCATACACGCTGGGTGTGTTTGCAAAGTCACTCTCAGTCCCAACTGTCACTTTCACGCGTGCACGCACTCACGCATGCACTTAACGCACTTCACATCGTCCCGGCGGAGAATTCGGCGGGGAGGACCGAGGAAATGCCTGTTCAAGCCGAACGGCGCTTGCACTTGCAATGGGCGTATCCACTACCCATCTCCACCCAGGCTATATCCATATCCAATTGTGAGTACTGTGAGTTATGGTAGTCATCCAATATGGGTGTTTATGAGTGAACGGAGAAAAGGAGAGCTATCATATTTTCTTGCGTTTCCGCTCTTCGCATTGGCAAGGCTGGGTCGTTGGTCATCGCTGCCTTTGACCTTCCCGCTGATACTGCAAAGGTAAGACATAGTTGCTCCAAGTATGCCCGACACCCCTGGTTGTTCTTGACACACAGATATCATCTTCCAACCCTCTTCCCCTTTCACCCTTTCATCTCTGCGCCCCAGGGAGTGGGAGGACAGCAGGATAATGAGACAAAGAGTCAAGGAGACAGGGGCGTGCATGGGGTGAAGTAGCATTTTGTACGCCCGTTTGCACGTTACAGGAGAGATGCAGGGAGGAGACTGTGGCGGTACAGTACTTTGAAGCTTGGCGGAGGGGGGAAGGGGGAGCTGTGGTTGTAGTTGTTGTAGTTGTACCTTCTTTTCTGTAATATCTGTGTTGGCGTTGGTCAAGGGAGCTCAAGGCGGACATGGGAAAAAGAGGCTCGTTCACCCCCCTTGCAACACACACGCACAAGCAAACACATCCATTGTCATATTGCCACCGACAGGGCGCCGTCGTAGTCCCGGTTTGTTTGCCTGCCCCCCAAGATACAAACAATCCACAGTCCACAATCCACAGTTCACTGGCTAATGTTTGCTTGTCCTGACTCCTGCCTGCTTGTCTATTTGTCGTGGCTACTTCCACTGTGCACCATCTCGTTCCTTTTTCCTTCCCCCCCTTCGTCCGTTCCCTCTTCCTCTGTCCCTCTCCATCGCGAAATACCGAAAATATACGCAACACAACGCAACCCACCCTTGCCGTTGCCGTTGCCGCGTTGTGGACGTCGAGACGCACATCACCTCGGCCTCCCCAGTGCCGCTCTCCATCGTCATCATCCCCATCGTCATCGAGGCTGGTACGTACCTGGGATTGACATCGCCACATGCCCACCAAAAACCACCCCGTCGGCCGTTTTGACACAGCTAAACAGCTATAGCAAGCAAGCAGGCAAGCAAGCAGGCATCCTGCACAGCCCACCGAGGACGATAGGTCGGTCATTGCCAGCTACAGACATACAGACAGATTTACAGAATTGTGGCTTCTGAACAAGCTATACTACTACTTCTGCTCTGGTTACTGGCTGTAACTCACCACAGTACACCCGTTACCTTTACCGTGCCGTTATACTGTGCCGTTCGTACCTTTTATATCGTTGCGCAAGTCCCTTTCGGCTCCAACTCCCGGGCTCCATTTCACATATCCCTCCCTTGCTTGATTGGTTGGTCTCGTGACTCAATCCAATTGCGAACATCATTACTGGACTACTGGACTTATTCTCCATACTCTGCACTTTCCCCACCTCCAAGAGAACACCAAGAACACCCCAAGAACACCCAAGAAACACCAGGTACGTATCTTTTTTCTGAACTGGGGCACCATGGTACTTTGGTAACCTACTACCACAGTACTACACCTAAACTGAACGGACCCATCATTGTGTCCTGCCTTATCTCATCCGGAGCCCGTGCGTTTACTCCGCGCCCGCCGCCTTTTACCACTCCTCTTACCTTAACCAGTCCTATTACATTACTATAACCCCTTCCAAAAACCTGACTTTACCCTCTTACCTCTTACCTCTTACCTCTTACGGTACTACTCTCTTACACTCACTCTTCTCCGCTATCTTTAGTCCGCAATCCTATCTTCCCTATCTATCCAACAACCACCACACTCTATCTCTGCATACCGTCAACACCCGACATCCAAACCTCGAAAAAACCCTTTCCACCACACAAACACCATCTACACACGCATACTATTCTCAAATCACACAATACCCCATATTCCCGAGGCCCCATCTATTGGAACTGGGGGCATCTTTCTTATCTATCGCTTCCATCTTTCTCCTGCACCCGCTGCAACTTCACCCGACGACCTCTGCACCAACCCACCTCTGCGAAACCTGCCACCAGTCTCACTGCAGCTCCCGCGATAAGCCTTCCCCGGATACCCCATTCGCCTTCTGCCTCGAGCTATCCTGTTCAGGGCCAGTAGAGCGCTTCTAGAGTACCCGCGCAGCTCTCGATACCATGCCCATTTGGCATATCAGGCGTCCTTGCACATCCCTCGCCGGCCCGCCGAACGCTCTCATACGTGTCGGTATCTGATAACCGTTGGCCCCAAAAAAAAAGAAGCATAAGCAAAATCATATCCATTTGTCCAACGGGCTACCTGATACCCGATCAGTCCAGACGGGGACTTCATCCCAAATACCTACGGTTGGTTCCTGCCCCTGGCACTCAGTGCCTGTATCGTGGGATCGGTCCGCGGGGGACTTTCGTCTGTGGGGTTCAATCGGCGCCAACACCCCGTCCCCTGCGCGCTCTCACCCGGCGGCCTCGACGCCATGTCGACCCCCATTTCTATCCCTCGGACGGCTCCCATCCCCATTGCTGCCAAACCCAACCATGCCAAGAACGACACGCCTGCAAAGGAGAATATAAAACCAAAGGCCTCCTCGAGCATGAGAAGTTTGATAGTAGACGGTGACCTACCAAACACACGTACCCGGAAGGACCGGCCGTGTGATGCCTGCAGAAGGCGCAAGAGTAAGTGCGTTATCCACGAGGGTCAGGTTGCCTGTGTCTTGTGTAAATTCCACAAGCAGGATTGCACGTTTGTTCAAAGTCCGCAGCCGCGCAAGAGAAAGCTTGTTCCTGAAGAAGTTAAGGAGGGGAAGGACGACTCCGCCGCCAAGAGGAGGTATGTATTTCTCGTTTTCGTCCCCGATCCAACGCTAGGAAGATGCGCGCCCACCTGTATCCACCTACCTGTATTTAGGTTGTGTAAGTTGCGGCTCATGCTAACGCATCCGTCTTCCATATAGGTCACCAGACAGGCCCGAAGAACCTTCCAAGAGGAGACAGCCTGAATCAAGCAATTCCAGTACCTGTGCTGGTTCTCTCACCGAAGATATGGCCAACATTGGCGGGCCGGCGATGCTGAAACGCACGCTGGGCCTACAGAACGATCGATACAGTCAGTATATAGGGCCGACAACAGACTTTGAGCCGTCCCTTCTCGACTTGTCGCATTTCGATCCCCAAGATGAGAGTCTACTTTCAAGAGGCACCCTGAGGAAGGTCAGCGATGTCGACACCTTCTTGATGCTCCCAGACTACAACACCCCTGGATACGAGCATGTCATAGAGGATTCGGATGCCGTCGAGGCAATCGTCACTCCGCACGGTCCGGCCTTGATAGATCTGTACTTCCATGTTGTTCACCCAAGCTTTCCCATTATCCAAAAGACCGTATTCCTGGAGAAGTATGCGCGGTCATACCAAGAATTTTCGCCTGCACTGTTGGCCGCAATGTATATTCTAGCAATTAACTGGTGGGACCACAGCGAACAATTGGCCAAGTCCCCAAGACCGAACGTCAGAGAGCTTGAGCGGCTCGTACGTACGTCACTGGCAGATGCCATGTATAGGCCGAAATTGTCGACGATACAAGCCGGCCTACTCTTATCGCAACGCCCGGAGGGAGACCAATGGGCGCCGACCGCACAGCTGGTCGCTATAGGCCAAGAGCTAGGCCTTCATCTGGATTGTTCGGCCTGGAAGATTCCTCTTTGGGAACGCGGTCTCCGAAAGCGCTTGGCCTGGGCATTGTATATGCAGGATAAATGGGGGTCTCTCATACACGGACGGCCGTCGCATATCTTTGCGTCAAACTGGGCCGTGCGATCTCTCACATGGAACGATTTCCCTGACGACCACAGCGACCCGGGCGATGAAAATGACCGCGAGGATGGGGAGGTGCTGGAACATGAGCGTGGCAGGCTCCTCTTCACAGAGATGGTATCCTTGTCGCAACTCCTTGCTGAAGTTCTGGAGACCTTTTATACGCTTGCCGCGATGGAGAATGTGACGCGTGCGGGCACCTCTGGTACTCATATGGTTCTCTCCTTGGCGAAGCCCGTGCAGTTGAAGCTGAAAGAATGGTTTGCTGCGCTGCCGGTGTGCCTGAAAATGGAGAATAGCCACACCAACCTCGCATCTTCGCCGTCGACACTGATCAGTGGAAACCAGGGCGGTAAGCTTTCATCCACTGGTTTCTTGCATCTCTCGTATTTTGCGACGGAAATTACGCTTCATCGTCGCATCGTGCGCTCTCTCACGCCGGCTGGACCGAACCTCCCTCCTGTCGACCCCTATATTCTCCACATTTGCCGGTCGGCCGCGAAAACTCGGCTCATAAGCGCAATGGACTTTGTAAACCGGTTGACACCAAGCCACCTCCGCGCGTTCTGGTACTTCTCGTCCAAAACCAATTTTGCTCTCATCGGAACCTTCGGGTCACTCTTGTGGGCAACGGCCCCTGGAAAGGAAGAGGCCGACTTCTACCGAATGCGCTTGAAGGAGTACCGCTGGACGCTCGGCGTCAGTGCACGCGCCGGAGTCGGGGCCGATGGTGAAGGACGTGGCGTGAAGGGCCTAACTGAGTTTGCGCTCGGCATGCTGGATACCAGCACTGGTCTTCTGAAGGCTCTCCCAGAGAAACCTCTGCTCTCACGCGACAACAGCGAGATCGGGCTGGGCAGTTCTCACTCTGCGAGTATAGTGAGCCTTGGCGGGATGATGAGTTCGAGTGCACGCAGCGGTGGTGGCGGGTACGGCTTCGGCTTTGGAATGAGCGATGGCCAGGCGGGGTCTGGGGACGTGGATAGTGGACTGGCGAGCCCGAGTGACAGCACCAGCTCGGTCGAGGTGAGCCAGGGGTTCGAGGCCTTCATGGCGGCGCATCCGCAGGGACGGGACAGCGGAGCACGGTGAGGAGTTTAGTTGGCATTTCTACGCCCGGCAGGGTGCCGGGCAGTGAGATTGCTACCCGAGACATGTTTGTTTTTGGACGATTGGTAGACGACCTGGATGGAAACGAAAACGGCGGCTGGGCTAGGTTGGAGTTGTGTGTGTTTTATTTTAGCGCGGCGTTTGATATCCCCCAAGAACAAGTAGTGGACCACTAGAGATCTGGCATGGCCGTAGTTTGCCTTTGCCAGAGTTTTTATGAAGAATGAAGAAACATCTTCCTTTATCCGTCCATGACTTTTGCTTGTGACGTTGGTGTTGTGTTCTATGGTGCGAGATGGCGTGCGAAGTGGAGGAGGGTATGTGCGCGGTTGAGGGCTCGGATGTCGTCTTTTCTTTGGTCGTGACTGCTCTGCTGCCACTTGAATCGAGTTGACGTATTGATGGCCATGAGGGTAGGTCGTTGTTATAGAGTGTATTCCGGTCTGGCACTGCTTTTCGACTCCGAGGTTAAACTGAGGGGGATTTCGACGTCCAGCCCATGTGGGATTCCGAACAGCCAAAGTAAACAAACCAGCTACATTGGTAGTGGACAACACCAACACCAACACCCCAGGAAGGCACGAAGCATCCTATCCCATCCCCCTTCCATCACACCACAACAGCAATTCCAACGTAGACAATTAGCTGAGTCAGTAGAAAGGAACAGTCCGTCCTTCCCATCCCATGTTAAACATACAACACCTCCCTCTCCCTCCTGCACCCCATCTCAAAACGGGAATTGCGGGGTTACCGACAACCCTTCGCGGCACGTGCCTCAAACTAGCCAGGTGTGGCTTGAGTTCGGATGTACCCTGTCCGTGAAATTCAGGAAGCAGGGCCGTGCATGTGGCTGTGCTGCGTCTGTGTGGCTTTGTGGGGTAGGGGCGAGCTAGTAGGAGGGGTGGTGGTGTGTGGGTGGTGTGGATGATGATGGGCGCTTAGTGGCTTTTTCTCAGCTTTTCTTCGCTTACTTTTGGGGATGCGATTGCCAGGTACGTACGACTTTGTGTGCGGGCGCTCCGTGGTCGGCGCGCGTGTGAGCGCGGGATGAGGGGTTTAAGGATGGGATAGTGGGCTGGGAGTGTGAGTGTTGGTTTGTGCTTTGTGTGGCGGTTGTTTTTTTGTTGTTGGGTTGGGGAGTTTGGGATGTGGGATGTGGGCGTGAGGGGGGATTGTGGGGTGGCGTGGGAGAATGGGCGAGACTGCAGGGGTTAGGATGGACCCCCACACTATTATTAAATATTGGGACGCGGGACTGGGGCGCTGGGGTGGTGGAGGGGTGTAGTGAAGGGTAGTGAAGGGTACTGTGCTGTACTGTTTGCGGCCGTTATAAGGAGGGTTTGTACTGTGCGAGGCCGAGTCCGGTGTGTTTCTCGACGGCACGACGAGGCTGTGTAAGAGATGTGCGGTGCGGTGTCAGCGTCCAGAATGTGTCGTTGGGCCTTGGGAAGGGTACACGACAGTGCATTGAGTCGTCGAGCGAATCACTATTTTGCCGTTCATGCTTAAGTGGGCGGTCGTGGGAGAGCACGAGGGCATATTTGACCAAGCGCGTGATGCAGCGCTGGCCAGAAAGAAACGCAGACGGAGATGATATATGGAGAGATTCAGCGTCAGTGTGAGAGATGCTTCGTGGCTGTTGGGCTCACGGGTGCGTCAACGGTGCAGGAACTGCGGAGGCGTGTAACCAGCACAGCAAAGCAGGGGGCGGCAGTAGTATCAGCAGGAGCAGGAGCGGCAGCGAGTATCACTGCTCAGAAATCCGCGGCCGCTGTTTGGTGCAGTGGCAACCTCCGACATCCCCGACTGACTGATCGTTCTCGCCAAAAGGTGATCTGCAGCTGAAATGCAGCTGAGCGTCAAGATGCTCTAGCTCGACGTACGGGGGATGCAGCGCCAACCAAAAGCGTCCTGTTTGGCTCCCATCACATGAGACGATCGGGTAGGAACCTCGCGAGGTTGGGGTTGCCCTTTTGGCGCCTCCGTAACGCTGGTTACACCCAGCAGTTGCCAATGATACGGCGATTCCAGCTGGGTGGGTTGCTGGCGTGGCGCGCGAAGCTCCCCCCCGTTCTGTCTTCCCAGCACGGGACCGGCTGCAGGTGTCCTCCTTGTCTCCTTGTCTGTCTGAGATGTTTGGAGAGCTTGGTTGGATCTGGGATTGGGCAGGTATATACAACGCGGAGTACTGTCGCCCAGGGCGATACTGTATGCGGAGCAAGAAAGGCCAGACGGAGGTAGACACAGAGAGAAGGACTGCCGATGATAAGAATTGGGAAGTCGATGCAGTAGTCGGTTCGGGGGGGGATTAGACCGGAGAGACTAGGTTAATCTGCTAAACGGCCGTCAGTTGGAAGTTGGAAGCTGAAAGTTGGAATCGCGCAAGGAGCAGTATACCAAGATTGGAAGGTTACTTAGAGTAGCCTACCGTGGTAGTTACTATAATTCCGTACTGTGGATGTTGGGGAAAAGTCGCTCAAAGGAAGGGCAGAGAAGCGGTTGGGGGTGCGGTTGCCTCGCCCCCGTCCTGTCGTTCAAGGGTCGATCCTGTTTGACCCCCACGGACGCACGAGCCTTTGTGGATCCTGTGCACGACGAGTACACAACTGGTGTGCATCTGGTACTTTGAGGTACTGACATTGGGCACTGTGCATGCTATTGCATTGGATGTATCTTCGTTGTCATCGAGGCAAGGGTCAGCGGTATTTGAAGTGGAGGTGGTGGGTGAAACGGGGGATGGGGGGGGAG
>JPJU01001427.1:0-31170 GCA_000750735.1 Pseudogymnoascus sp. VKM F-4246
CCCCCTCCCCTCTCACGCCCCGCAACCCATTTTCTTGGAATCTCGACCCATCATCGTGCCTTCCGATCGCCCAAGCCACACTTCCAGTGAGTGCGTAAAAATTCACATATAAGTCGCAGAGAATTCCCCCTTCTTTTCTTGTTTTTCTCTGATTATCGTCTCATCGTACTTCCTTCCTTCCTGCTTTCATCTTATTATTCTCACTTCCGTCTTCAAGCACGCAATCATCTCGCTCTGCTCCTCAGGTCTCACATCTATTGCATTTGAAGGCCCATTGTCCCATTGCACATCATCGTCGCTTTCACTTCAGCCATTAGCCAGGCTTGCCAGTGAACTTAAATCATGTCTCCTCATAGCGATGCCCCGTCGCCCTCTGGAAGCTACACACAATCCCACGGTATGCCAATTAGGACCACTGCTCAATTCCCAAGGAACGTTTACTCAGACTCCGAAGCACACTACAGCAGCTCATTTGAGAGCACTTCTACCACGGCATCCTCACTAGAAATGGTAGAGCACGCCTCGCGGCCGCTCATTCCAGGAGTCTACGTCCCTACCGTCTGCTTCTTCCATCAGGACTCTGAGGATCTGGACCACGAGACCATTGCCAGCCATGCTGTCCGCTTGGCAAGAGCGGGCGTTGCTGGCATTGCCACCCAAGGCTCCAACGGCGAGGCTGTACATCTGTCGCACTCTGAGCGCCAACAAGTGACATCCACCACCAGAAAGGCCCTCGCCGATGCCGGCTACAGCGACCTGCCAATCATTGTTGGTTGTGGCGCACAGTCTACTCGTGAGGCTATCCAATTATGCAGAGAGGCTCACCGCTCGGGAGGAGACTACGCCCTGGTTCTACCACCATCCTACTACGCACCTCTGTTTGCACCAAGCTCAAAATCAGTTCTGAAATTCTTCAACGATGTCGCAGACGCCTCGCCCATCCCACTAATCATCTACAACTACCCAGGCGCTGTCTCGGGTCTCGACTTGAGCTCAGATATCATCATTGAGCTCTCCAAGCACGCAAACATTGTCGGTGTTAAACTTACTTGCGGAAACACTGGAAAGTTGAACCGCGTCGTGGCAGCAACCAAGTCAGCCAAACCTGCCTCGGAAACCGTGCCATCATTCCTCGTGCTCGGAGGCTCCGCCGACTTCACCCTCCAGACTCTGATTGGAGGTGGACACGGTATCCTTGCTGGCCTGGCAAACATCTCTCCCAAGGCTTGCATCAAGACCATCGATCTTTACAAGACTGGTGACATCGCTAAGGCTCAAGCCATGCAAGAGGTCGTTGCCAAAGGCGATTGGGCCGCCATCCAAGGAGGAATAGTCGGCACCAAGGCTGGCATGCAGGGTTGCTTTGGGTACGGAGGATATGCGAGAAGCCCTCTGCCCCAGCCATCCAAGGAAGAGGGACAAAGGTGGACAAACATGTTCAAGGAGTTGGTGTCCCTGGAGAGGAGCCTCTAGTTTTCTTTGGCAGGTGGCATTCATAATATGATACCCCGATCGATTTATTGCTCAACCTCTCTGCTTCATTTCGACCAGAGAGCATTTCAAAACGCGCAAGGAAAAAACACGGCTTTCACAACCTCAAAATTCGCAAAAGCACACTTTACTGGAGAACAATGGTGGCAGATGACTCTGGCGGGCCGGGGACGATTTAATTGAGGGATTGGACGGGGAAGGAGGGTCCGCAGAGAGCACGGAGATTGACGTATTTTGGCGTTGCATTTAGAAGCCTCTCTGGCTAGGGAGGACTATCCACGCGTTGCACTTTTACCTGTGATCGTAGATTGGTTTTGGGATTGGGAGGCAACTCTGGGGCTCGATTTTAGAGCGACTCAAAAACCACCGTTATAGCAAAAATTATCAAACAATAGATAATTAAGATTAACCCAATATTGAGAATTTTTTTCATCCTATGAATCTCGAATAAGGAAAGAATGAAGTGGATGCTGATGCTGCTGGCGCGTCGTGGCTTTTATTGCTCAACAACTGAGAAAGTTGCTGGTGGGTCGGTGTTCTGGCTCGCAACGTCGTAGACGTGGGGGTGGTGGAGCAGCGTGGGGGGTCAGGGTCTGCAAGGGGCAGATCCATCAGAACCATCAGACCCAGCTTAGTCAGCCACTGGGTAAATGCTCGCTGCCGCTTTCCGCTTCCTGTCCCTTTGCTCCTTAGATTATCCCACCAATCACATTACGTGCCCGCCATTTCGGCGCTGAAGCACCCGTCGTGACACTCACCGCCCGGCAGTAAGAGCGGGGAAGTATTTGAGAATGGTGAGAAGAGGACCGAGGACGGTGGATGTTTTCCACTTATGGCCGATCTAATAATCCGATTTCTCCGTTATAAGTCGCTCCTATTGCCTCAGCCGTGAGCAAAAAATAATTTCTCCCCATTGTTTTCCTACATAGCTGTTTTTGCTGTCCTCCCCTCCAATTCACTCTCATCTCCCTTAAGCGTACTCTCACCATGGCGGAAATTACCATCACCGACTGGACGACCCGCGATGTCAGGTTTCCGACTTCCCTCGACAAGACTGGCTCGGATGCCATGAATGCCGCAGGTGATTATTCGGCTGCATACTGTATTCTGCAGACTGATTCAGAGTTCTCTGGTCATGGAATGGTGCGTTGCTTTGCATCCCAACCCCTACCCCGCCGTTACCCCGCAGCAGCAGGATTCCTAACATTCACCAGACTTTCACCATTGGCCGCGGAAATGACACAGTCTGCCACGCCATTGCACATGTTGCCGATCGCCTCAAGGGACGGACGCTGTCCTCCCTGGTCGCCAACATGGGAGAGACCTGGCGCTACCTTGTTTCGGATTCGCAGCTGAGATGGATTGGCCCCGAGAAGGGAGTTATTCACCTCGCTCTCGGTTCCGTTGTCAATGCACTCTGGGATCTCTGGGCCAAGACGCTGGGCAAGCCCGTCTGGCAGGTTGTGGCGGAGATGACGCCAGAGGAGTTTACTCGCTGCATCGATTTCCGATACCTGACTGATGCCATTACGCCCGAGGAGTCGATAGCAATGCTCAAGGAGATGGAGGCAGGGAAGGCAGAGAGGTTACAAGAGGCGCTGAAGAACACCGCTGTCCCAGCTTACACTACAAGTGCGGGATGGTTGGGATACGGAGAGGAGAAGATGAAGGGGCTGCTGGAGGAGACCTTGGCCCAAGGTTACAAGCACTTCAAGCTCAAAGTTGGCGGAAGCGTGGAGCAGGACAGGCAGAGACTCTCGATCGCCCGTGAGGTGATTGGATATGATAAGGGCAACTTTCTGATGATCGATGCGAACCAGGTCTGGTCCGTGCCGGAGGCGATCGAGTACATGGAGCACCTCCAGGAGTTCAAGCCGTGGTTCATTGAGGAGCCCACCTCCCCTGATGACATTCTTGGACACGCTGCCATTCGCCAGGCGCTGAAGAAGTACAACATTGGCGTTGCCACCGGTGAGATGTGCCAAAACAGAGTCATCTTCAAGCAGATGCTGGCATATGGTGCCATTGATATCTGCCAGATTGACGCCTGCCGATTGGGTGGTGTGAACGAGGTTCTCTCCGTGCTGCTCATGGCGAAGAAGTTTGGCGTCCCCATTGTGCCCCACTCGGGCGGTGTTGGACTTCCAGAGTACACCCAGCATCTCAGCACCATCGACTACGTCGTAGTCAGTGGAAAGAAGAGCGTCCTGGAGTACGTTGACCACTTGCACGACCACTTCGAGCACCCCAGCAGGGTCGAGAATGGCCACTACGTCACGCCCACGCAGCCGGGGTACTCGGTACAGATGAAGGAGGCGAGCATGGTAGAGTACGGCTTCCCGGGCGTGCCAGGGAGCTGGTGGCAGAGCGAGGAGGCCAAGCCCATCGTGAATGGCGATAAGTTCTAGATCTAGGTGGTGTGCGGATGGCCTCCCGCTTCAATGATGGCAGGGATAACCGTGGTCCTGGGATCCCGAAATAGAAGTATGTCTGTAGCCAAGGAGCAGGGCAGGCAGTGTACTGTACAGTACATACCTAGTGAATACTACGACATTGTATTGCCATCGAGATCTCTCCAGACGGTGATGTGATGATGATTCAGTTACCGCTGAGATCACGGGAAGAGTGCGCATTGACATGGTGAGTTTCCCATCACATTGATCGTCGTCACATCACAGTGCCACTTCAGCTCTCATCACCTCTCCGACGATCAAGATCAAGATCATACTCCAGTAACTATAATGAGACAAGGGAAGGTGACACTGCTATAATATGACGGTGGAGAGGTGATATGTACGGAGTAGAATGCTGGGCACAAGTACTCTTTCCCCCCTCCATCTTCATCGGGCGGTCAGGCCCGCTGTGAGGCCCGCTGTCAGGCCCCACCAATAAGCGTTGGGTATTTTAGCCCAGGCACACACAGACTCACATCAGCGCTTAACAGCCTGGATCTACTGGACACCAGCCACCCAAACAAGCCAGGGTCTGCTCACAGTCCGCACATCAAATGCGGGACGCCCACTTGTCCACCGCTGCTCGTCCACTAAACATCTCCATCTCCTCGTCGCTCACATCTCCCGGCGCTACCACCTTCATATCCTCTGCACTATCACAAAAGGTACACTCATGCGTGTGGTTACAGTACTTTGGTAGGTTCTGCAATTCGACACCTGCCGTCTCTCTCTACCCAATGGCTGTCCTTCCCTCGATTCCGAGGTGCACAGCTTCCCGTCACCTTGCCTCCGCCTTACATCCCTCCCAGCCTACCATGTCGCTGGAGGCTATGTATATATCTCCAGTGCAACACCTGCCGCCCTCTTTCTACCCCTTGCCTTTATTTGCGGTCTGTTGCACTCCTTCGCGTTCGCATTCCATGAATAATTCCTCACCTTGAGACGTTTCGCCCCTCAGGTGCCGATGACCTCTCTCCACTAGACTATTCCTTCCTCAGGGTGAGAATAGCCATATAGCCATGCGGGAAGCATTCTCCAGTCTCCCAGCTCTTGTTACACGAATTGTTCGCACCGTTCCCAAAGTCGCTGAGAACGCTATAAATGCTCGTGGGAACCCGCTGAATATAGATTGGGACCCAGCGCCATCTCCAGAAGACGGCCCTCCGCTATCAGCAGGTGCACTTCGCGACAAGTCGTTCCTTCCTGCTGAGATAGGTGGAATCGTCGGCGCATACGTATTCGTGGTAGTCTGCATCTTCCTCGCCCTGTTCTTCGTTGGACGCCGACTTCGCAAAGCAAAACAACTCGCAAGGCAAGGCGATGTTGAGTTGGTAAGTGGACACATGTTTGACGCTTCCGCATATTATCCGTCTCCAATCTCGCCCACCTCGGCTGCCACAACCTTCCACAACGCTCCGTGGCCGACTGTCGAGAAGATTCAGAATCCCTACGTTTTCCCCACTCAGAGCTGCTCTCCCGTCTCGCCCGGGACCAACCCCGGCGTTGATTCACGGATTATTGAGGCAGATCGTGAGGTTTTAAACCGCGGACTCGAGGACCTATACGCGCATGTTATGGAACAGGAAGAAGCAAAAGCCGCCGGACTCAACATAGCAGATATGCCTGCACCAACCCCTCTACCATCTGCGTCGCCCCCGAGGCAAAGCACAGCCTCCAGCAAGCGCCTGGACAAGATCAAGCCGGCCAACTTGAGCAGCACCGAGAAGACACACTCGCGCGCGTCGTCTTTGATATCGTCCCTCAAGTCGCCAAAGAAAAAGGGAATCCGTGGCTTGAAAATCAGCTCTCCGATGGCCACGCCTCTCTCTACAACCTTCCCGGCAACATATGCGTCAGATGAGGAACCACTTAGCCCTCGTCACTACCAGCCTCCACCCCCACCTCCGGTTCCCCACGGCCAGTTGCCCTACCAGTATCATTCGCGCAACAACTCCAGCGCGCAAACCACTGACCCTTCACCCGTTTCGCCGACAAGATCAATTGCGGAGAACCTTGCTTCAACTTCAATGGGACCACCACCTAACAACAGGTCGGTCGCCACGAGCCGTCCGTTGAACTTGACTATCCCCGGTTCCACCCCGGTCAACCCTTCACCGGCGTCCTCATCTACACGACAGCTGCCTTTTAGAGCATTCGATCCACCTCCCGGACTCTCTTCGCCATCCTTCTCACATTCCACCAAGACAACGGTCCTGGAACGGACTACGCCCATGTCGCCGGGGTTGAAAACCCCTTGGTCTGCTGGAGCGGCACCATATAGCCCCTACCAACCGTTCACCCCTCTGGTGCCAATCACACCACGGCTGATAACGCGAGAAGATCGCAAGGCGATGAAGAGGTTGGAGCCGAAGTCTCCTGTTATGGAGATGGTGAAAGACACAGACGATCTATGGGATAGTGGGTATTAGGTGGGCTAGACTTGCGGGGCAAGGATACTAGCCATGCCATTGTAATCGTGAGCCATCGGAGGCGATGTATGGCGTTCATGTAAATAGAATTTCGATTTACTCAAGTAACGGCAATCGGGTAGCAATTTCACAACATTTGAAATATATAACACACCGTTGAGGCTTAAGTAGATGTGATTCGCCGACTGTTATTCGTAATTGGTTGCACAGAAACGCCTGTTTCAGCCACCGATCACGCACCATCGTCGGAGAAAACTGTAGTTAATATAGCCAGATCCCGATATTTGGCCAATCATAAATATATGGGTAAATATATAAATATATATATAAAGAGAACTGCCCTTGCCTTAAACCCCGTCTGGTTGCTTCGGGAGGCGGCCAGGTGGATCCGACGATAACAAGTACTTTTATCAATTATCATTATCGGGCTCGGCACACCATACTGTACCAAGAACAAACCCGAACCCCAGCAAATCCATGGGGAACTCGAACCGCAGAGTTTGATTTTATAACGACCCCTCGCATCTCAACATCCCACTCCTAGCCCGGAACACTGGAACACCCCGCCGACACGCACAGCGCAGTTCCGACTGCCAATTACCGGCCATGTCTCGGAGCATTGCCCAGACCCCGTACGAAAAGCGGCGGTCGACTCACCCCTTGAGCGCGTACCTGTACCGGCTCATGGTCGTCAAGGAGAGCAACCTCTGTCTCTCAGCCGATGTCTCGAGCGCGCGCACCCTGCTGCGCCTAGCGAACTCTCTCGGCCCGTCGATCGTGGTCCTGAAGACGCACTACGACATCGTCAGCGACTGGGACTCGGACGTCGAGACCGGCACCGGCGCACAACTCGCGGCACTGGCCGCCAAGCACGGCTTCCTCATCTTCGAGGACAGGAAGTTCAGCGACATCGGTTCGACGGTCCAGAAGCAGTATACCGACGGCCCGGGGAAGGCGGTCGAGTGGGCGCACATCACGAATGCGCATGTCCTGCCCGGCGCAGCGATTGTGACTGCGCTGGCCGAAGCTGCGAGCGCATGGCGCGAGAAGAAGAAGTACGAGGTCAAGACGGACATTACGGTCGGGACACCGAGGCCAGAGAGCCTATCCGAAGACGATGAGGGCAAGGATGACGAGGATATAAAGAACCTGAAGGCGCTTCAGGCCCGCCGCAAGGCGAGCATCGTCTCGATTACCACCGTCTCGCAATCCTACGAACCTGCGAACTCGCCACGCGCAACCATCCCAGAATGCGAGGAGGATGTCATCTTCTCCAAGATTGAGGAGGCGCCGCTCGATCGCGGTCTGCTTCTCTTGGCCCAGATGTCCAGCGCGGGGAACCTGCTCGACGAGGCATATGCGAAGGCTTGTGTGGAGATCGCAAGGAAGAACACGGACTTTGTGATGGGTTTTATTGCGCAGGAAACACAAAACACGGCCGCAGATGACCAGTTCCTCACGATGACTCCTGGCTGCCAATTGCCCTCGGGCGACGAGCAGAAGGCTGGCGGTGATGGTCTTGGCCAGCAGTATAATACCCCGCAGAAGTTGATTGGGGAGAAGAACGTGGATATCATTATTGTCGGCAGGGGCATTATTGGGGCGGCGGATCCGGTTGCGGAGGCGGAGCGATACAGGAAGAAGGGATGGGAGGCTTACACGGCTAGGATTAGTGCCTGAAATCTCTCTGATACGATTTTATTTTGAAGATTTGCTATGGATGCATATTGGTCTTTGGAATTATGGCGTAGATTGCGTTAAAAGTGCCGCCTCGCGGCTCTCCGCCATGGCTAAGGGCGTTTGGGACTGTGACTTTGGGCACAGTGTTTCAAACGGAATGATAGAAAACGGTTGGATATTTATATGAGTTTGCGCTGGTAAATGGATAATTTACAAAAATCAATCTATTAATCGGTCCTAAGAGGATCCGTTCGTGTACTGAGCATGCAACGCTCCCTAACACCAACCTAAAGTACACAAAAATCTTTGCTGCAAAAATGAGCGAACTGAGTGAGAGGTGCTTGGCGCAATTATGCGTGCCGCTGAAAGGCCATACCGGCATTCCCCCTTCCCACCGTCACAAACGCAGCACCGTCTTTAATAACATCAAACCTGCTCATGCCCATAGATTCCGTATCAGCCATACTGGAGAACCAGAAGCCGACAATAACAACAAAGTAACTGAGGATTAGAATCGATCCCTTGAAGTAGTTGCTCTTGCCTTCGCCGTACATGTAACTCAGCAGGAAGACGCACAAGATGACTGTAACCATATCCCACTGAGGGAATATGAGGTTAAAGGTCTTCTCGACAGGATTGCCTCCTTTCACATATGCCGCGGAAACCGCACTGAATAGTACGAGCGCGGGGATTTGCAAAAGACACACTTGGAGCGCGTATGCAGAACCAATCTCCATGGAAAGTGCAATATTACCATTCATGGCGAAAGATATTGCGTTCTACAAATATGTTAGTCATGTAGATTGCCAGGGTAACGGTAGACTTACAAGGAACTCGGTCGTGTTGGGAACAAGTGCAAAGAGAGTTATGCCAAGGAATTTCTCGTCAACAGCGAACCCTTGTAATACAACATCGACAGTATCGACAAGTATCTCAGCAATAAGGGCATATAAAATCGTAGCGCTCATCAATATGACGGAGCTCTTCGTTCTACTCCAGTTGGGCGCATCATGGGCACCGGTTACAGCTACGTCAACGGCGGCTACTTCCACATCCACAGCTGGGAGACCCGACGGCTTCTGAGACTGCATCCCATGTGCCAAAGAGTGCGAGACTTTCTTGCCGCCATCCGTAGTATTTTGGGTAGTATCCGCGGTAGGGTCTGTTGCGCCCCCCACATGTTGGGTGACGGGACTATCGAGGCTGGCTCTAGGTGGCACCATGTGAGGTGTCGTGACAGGACCGTTGTGACTTACACCCGGTGAATCTGCTGGCGTTGACCCCTGTTTTAATGGCTGGCCCACAAATTTTTTGTAGAGTTGGGAATCACGGATCTCGGCGCTGCGGGTAGTCTCTGGGCCAATGTTTGGCGGCTGGCGTTGTTGATTGCTACGAGCAGCCCTGTCGGCAGACTGCTGAACAGCTAAAAGGTGGCTAGCATCGTGGGCGTGAATTTTTTTCTCGTCGATCTCGATGTTCCAAATGACTGCGGCATGCGTCCGAAGGGTAAACCATAGGCCGATGACATATGATAGAAACAAAAGTGTGGCGGCAAACCAACAGTAAGGCCGCACCGCTTCAATAAAGAATCGGTCGTCGAAGGAAGGGGTTTGAGAGAAGTAGCATCGACGACAATCGCGGCTTGGACCGTCGCTCTCGGTGTCAATGCACGACAGGCAAGAGAGTTCGTGCTAAATGTCATGTTAGCTAATTTTCCGCATCTTATTTGGGTTTGACTTACAGTTCCATATATTTGGTAGAACAGCGTGGGGCCGAAAGCAGCTATAACTGCAAATAGTAGCATTGTGGATGTGACACCGGCGGACTTCGCATTGAACCTCTGAGTCTTTCGTTTGATGGCTCCGAAGCACATCGATAGCCCGGGAAGGAACAGAATACCCGCAAATATACTGCCGATAATACTGCCCTCGACAAGTTGCCCCTTGCCTTGATTTAAGGCAACACAGTACAAGTAAACCTCCACCAGCGTTGAGAAGAAGGCATTGATTGCCGCTCCCAGCCCCATAGAAGATTGCGCCGATATGGATGCAACAGCTTGTCCAATAAAGTACGCAAGTGGGATGATGGATAAAAGGGCACCCACGAACAGAAAGGCTGGTTGAGTGATTGGTAAGTTAAGCTCCATCATTTCGCGCAATACCCAGTAGTCGAGTATGACGAACATGACGACGGCCATGAGATTGATGAAGAATATATTGGTACCATCAATAGTATACTTCCAATATTTGAGACCCACAGCACGGTACGTGCACAGGAGTATGGACGAATTGGGGCCGCCTCGTGAGTATGAAGTGTCGGATTGAAACGAGAGTGCCAGAGGATGGCGGCGAAGGTGATAGATCAGTAACAGAGTTACTTTGCCCATTGGAATTGAAAAGACCATGACCCAGCAGATCCCAGAGACAATAAAGAGAAGCGGTGTGATCAATCCGTAAAAGAAAACGAAGAAGATTACTCGGCCAAGATTCCACTGACCCCGACCAAACAGCCTCCTCTTCATTCTTGGGACGGAAGAGTCCCTATCGCCGCCACGTTGAGTTCTACCGAGGAGACTGTCCGTTTCGGTAGCCACAGAGTCCAGACTTCCTCGCCTGCGTCCGACTATCGATCTATTCCCGCTATCCGGGCCGAAGAATAGTCGTCCATCCTCAAGGTCGCCGGATTGCCATCGTTCGTATTCCGTCACACTTCTACCTTCTCCTTCATCCTCGCTTGCGTATGCTTCGTCTTGCTCTAGGCGTACGAACTTGCCGAAGGGGTAGAATATGTAACCTGATAGCCCCCAAAGAACTCTTCCATACTCAAGAGCACCTGGTGCCGCACCAAACACAAAGCAAACAAGTGCGCCAGTTAGAGCAGCGAGCGCTAGCCACCACCCAAACAATATAGTCCAGGCGACATTGAAAAGCAGAAGCCACTTACTTACCAGACCCCCTGGAGCGGAATGGATGTCTCCCTCTGCTATTTTCTGGACCGATCTATCCTTTTTGTAGAGCGCAGGCTTCCATATACGGATGCCAAAAGGATGCGTCTCGTTGATGGCTTCCTGTCTATCCTTCAAGGTAAAGCTCTCGGTGTCACTAATATCACCGTCTTCGTCTTCGTCACCACCGTCGTTTAGGGTGGCAGTGTTCAGGTCCACATCGCTGTTTTTACGTATCGTCTCTTGACTCTCGTCAGATGCAGAACCCTCTTCCATAATTCCGTCGCCACGGCCAGTAAATGTTGATCCTGTTGCGCGTAGCTCCTCCTCGCGGTCCGGGTCTTCTCGAGGAACAGCTCCTACAGCTGTGGGCCGCCTTCTGAGCGATGACTTGGTTGTCCCAAATCCAGATACCGATCCTCCCATTCCAGCCTGTCGGAGTGCTTTGTCCCCTTCTATTTCATTTGCGTCATCGTCCACTGAAAATTCTTGGCCCCGATGCGGACCTTGCGCATTGGTTGAGGCTCGACGTGCAAATCCGGGTTTCTGGCTCCGTTGATATCGTCCACGCTCTGGGCCCAAAACTGGAGACTGTGCAGGCTGGACTGAGCGTGTCGAGTCAACAGTTCGGGCGGTTGGTCGGTCAGATCCTTGCATGGTATTAGGGTTTGAGGGTCCTGTCTGAGGGGACGATATCGAGCCTAATAGTCTTGGGTCAGCCTGCTGCCTTTCTTGAAATGCTTGCTTAAAAACTCTGACAAAGCCAAGGGCTCCATGAGGGCAACATAACATACCATATCCAGTGGTGCTGGCTTCTGGTCGGCGTCGCACCGTATCTGTAGACCGGACGCTTGATCCAAGTAGATCTTCAGATTCCTTCGTGATCGACTGGGACCGATGCAGAGGGTGACGGGCCTCTGTACCGGTGGGGGTGCCAGGGCTAACTGGTGTCTGTGAAGGACCTGCCTCCTGTTCTTGGGCTTGAGAGGCCCCCTCCGAGGCCTTGTTCTTCCCACTGCTAGAGTCCCTGGAAGACATAGCGAAGACCTTCGGGATCTAGGTCCTTCGATACGCAGCTATGAACTCGACTGACAATAATAAACAGCGCCCGAAAATTCAGTTGCTAGTTTGTGAAACCAAGGGAAACGAGGTTAATAAGGATTATGGCTTGTGGATCATTGTTGAAATTGCTAGCTACAGCCTCGGCCGCTCCAGTTCCTGAAGCAGAGCAAGGTGTGGATATACAAGCAAATAGAGCACTGAGAAATGCACCGAAGCTGCGTTTGTCACAGTTCAGGTATGCACACTGTGTGCGCGTCGATAAACCTGTTGTTGTATAACGAAGGAAGCAGTGAAGATTGGAGATGGATGGATGCTGTTTACCTTGAAATGACGAAGAGTGCTTTAGCTTGGTACAAGCTGCCAGGGTCACTAGATAAGTACTCCATGTGACAAACAGTGCTGTACACTACCAAATGCTGGCCTCCGATAAATGCAGCTCTAAAATCGGAGATCGTTAGCCCTCACAGCGCCTTCTGTTCTGCGTTTTGTGATGCTTCATAGTTATATTCCATGCGCCCAGGAGAGCTGGAGCTGTTTGGTTTCCCCAACTGGGGTTCAGAGTGTACATACAACTTGTACCACCACCAATGTACATACGAATAAACGCGAGCCAAGCACATGGTCCGTGCCCCAGGCCCCAAGGCTTCACGTACTTCTTGAAGCTCACCTCGCCTTCTTACCTTATCAAGCATCGCACACCTCCACGTTGTCAACACAACAACCAGTCGCATCATCATCGCCACCAGTACTCACTGTCGACTGGCATAATATCGAACATTTCATACTCGTATCTTCCGTCGCCAAGCCATTCAAGATGGCGCTCGACAGCTTCTTCCACAACAAGATCGAGAGCATGAAGCTCGAGATCATCCAAGGCCAAGCAGTCCTCCGGAGACTTGAAGCGCAACGGAATGACTACAATTCACGAGGTATTGGGTCTCTGCCGCAGGTCTAGAGTGTATATACTAATCGCCTACAGTTCGTCTACTGAGAGAAGAGTTGGGGTTGCTACAACAGCCTGGTTCATACGTCGGAGAGGTCGTGAAGGTGATGGGCACCAAGAAGGTTTTAGTGAAGGTTCATCCAGAAGGAAAATACGGTTTGTTACCCCGGCACAGTGAATACGACACAGGCGCAAAAGACTAATTTGGATTCAGTGGTGGACATCTCCGATAACGTCGACATTACCAAGCTTACCGTTGGGAAGCGCGTCACCCTCCTGTCAGACTCATACAAATTGGAGAAGATGCTTCCATCATCCGTCGACCCTCTTGTGTCGCTGATGATGGTCGAGAAGGTGCCCGACAGCACATACGATATGATTGGAGGGTTGGATCAACAGATTAAGGAGATCAAGGAAGTTATTGAATTGGGACTCAAGCACCCGGAATTGTTTGAATCGTTGGGGATAGCGCAGCCAAAGGGTGTGCTGCTCTATGGCCCCCCTGGAACAGGGAAAACTCTGCTTGCGAGAGCCGTTGCACACCACACAGACTGCAAATTCATCAGGGTGTCCGGATCCGAGCTGGTCCAAAAATACATCGGAGAGGGATCGCGGATGGTCCGTGAGTTGTTCGTCATGGCGCGTGAGCATGCTCCATCTATCATCTTCATGGACGAAATCGATTCCATCGGATCTTCTCGTGTTGAGGGCTCGTCTGGTGGTGATTCGGAGGTGCAGCGCACGATGTTGGAACTTCTCAACCAACTTGATGGTTTTGAGCCGACGAAGAACATCAAGGTCATTATGGCGACAAATAGGCTCGATATCTTGGACCCTGCGTTATTACGACCCGGCCGTATCGACAGAAAGATTGAGTTCCCGCCGCCAACCGTCGAGGCCAGAGCAGATATTCTCCGCATCCACAGCCGCAAGATGAACCTGACCCGTGGCATCAACCTGACCAAGATTGCGGAGAAGATGAACGGATGCTCAGGAGCTGAGCTGAAGGGTGTATGCACGGAGGCTGGTATGTTCGCATTAAGAGAAAGGCGAGTGCACGTCACACAAGAAGACTTCGATCTTGCCACAGCGAAGGTCTTGAACAAGCACGATGATAAGGAGGTTAGTCTGGGCAAGTTATGGAAGTGAGCGATGACGGTGGGCGCAATTTTGCTACGGATAGGAACAATGAGGCTGTGCTTGTGTACAATACAATAGAACCCCAAATAATATCACTGCCATTGATGGTGATTGGAGACAATTGATTTTTTAGACAAATTTATCTCTATTCCAGTCTGCCTATGCCTACTCTTTGCAGTCAAATCATGTACCGCCTGCTACTCCATGCAAATCAAGCGCCAAACACGTCAAATTCATTAGCAGTGCCTTACGCCATCGCGATGCCAACCCAGCGGCAAGGATATCCAAAGTGACACCACTTGTCCAGAAACACGCCTCCTATGAATAAACCAAAAGAATGAGTATTCGCAATCATCTACTTCGTAGTGCCCCCAACCGTCCCGCACATGCAAATTCAAACCCGTCTCTCCTCTGATGCTAATGATTCGCTCCCGCTCCGTTCCCTTTTCGGCGCTTGATTCTGCTGGCAAATCCACTCCAGAACCGTCTCGTAGCAAAGGACATACTGCCTTAGGCTCTGGACCATGCTGATACGCTGCTTTCGGAGGTCAGCTACAGTGCGCTCTATAAGATCTATGTTTGGATTAAAGAGCCAATCGCTCTCCATATCCTTGGATACGTGTTTTGTTGATAAGTAGTCTGGTTCCTCGTCGGTCGAGATATCCATTGGCGTAACACCACTTAGGTTCTCTTTACGTTGACGTTTGAGTATGTCGATTACTGAATCCACCGTACAGAATGTCCCAGTCCGACCACATCCTGCGCTGCAGTGAACTAACATCGGTGGCATAGACTGGTCCGGCTCTGGTTCATCCGAGTTTATTTGGGAGGCGACGGCTGGCGGTAACGACCCATGTTGTAGCGAATTGGAAAGCTCTATTATTCCGAGAAGGTGGCTTGGCCGGGCTGTGGTCCCGAAATCTGGCCAAGAACTATACTGCAGCTGCATGATCTGTCTGGCGGGCGTGTTGGGTTGTGTCGAGCAGGACAAGGTAATAGTTCGAACAACGACGTCTGCATTATCGCCAGGGCTGGCTTCTGGGAGTGATGATTCAATCGCGGTGTTGGCACGGCGCCTTCCAAAGGATTCTTTCCGTATAGATGAGCGGAAGCGCTTAATAGGCTCTATAGGGACCTTCTTTTCAGTGGATGAGGTTATTTTGAACCTGCCATACTCTTGAGCAGACCAATACGGGTGGCACTTGACTTGCCCGCCTTCTGACTCTGCCGTAAGCATGACAATAACTCGAACGTCCTGGTCCCAGATGACACTCCAAAAGTCCTGTTAATAAATTAGCATACGCGTTAAAAAATGAGACGACGAAGGGTGAACGCACCTCAAAGGTAGCAGGTAAAGGACCCTGGGATGCAATATATCTCTTGTTGCTCCATAAAGGCTTGATATGGGTTGCATTCACATAATCGCAGGCGCCTTCAGATCTCCCTTGCAGCCTGACTCGGGAATGCTCGAATGGCCAGATGTTGTTGTATCGGTTCTTCCCCCCTTTTTCAAACCCAGCAATTTGAACGTCATTGTCAGGTCGAGATGTAGGAGTCCCATAGGAAACTCGGGACGACAGGGCATTTTGCATTCTAGATAGTTCCGTTTGCTCTATGCGTAAGAACTTATCTGATACTGCCTTGCCGTGGTCTTCCCGATCAGTAGTACTCCGTAGCCACATAGGGACGAAGTCATCTGCCAATTGATCCACATCGTCCGGACGTCTGACATCGATTTGGCCCACGCCACCAACAAGGTCCATGTTCTGTCGAATATTGCTGAAAAAAGGGTTCGCGACACTTTTTGCTTGTGGCATTTCGCAGCCGCCAGCAACATCGGTAGCATTAGGAAATAGGGGGCCCAACGAAAGATTCTTCGAGTTCGGAACATCGTGTGCCGGTTTCTGATCAATGGCGTCGCTCTGTATAGCAGAAAATGCCTTAAACCCACCCTTTAGAATATATGCCCTCCCATTCCAGCCTTCATTTGTGAACTTCTTAATAGTGTTCAAGGCTGCCACTGCGTCTTTCTTGTCCGCAGAGTGAGAGTCGTAAACGATAATATAACCGCATTCACTCCACCTAGAGAATTGCGCCTTCTCATCAGGAACTTTGAATGTTTCGGTGAGCTTTGCCAAATTGAATGACGGTCGCTTCAGCAACGTCGTTGGAATGCAAAGATTGAGGGCGTTGCGAATTCTTGATTGAGAATACTGTGGGGCAACTCGGAGGTCCAAAAGTAGGTAATCTGAAGAATTCTGGGTTTCCAAAAAACCCCTCAAATCGGGAGCAGAAATAAAAGCAGGGCCATCTTGTAACACTGGTGGTAGTGTTACTGCTCGGGGAATATCATTTTGTTGGCTGGTATGTGGCGTGGACGGGCTTGGTCTACCACCAGGTAAAGACAGCCGTGGGTGTTTATCACCTGGTTCAGAGAGAGTATGCTCTCGTACTGGAGCTAGCGGCTGGGATGACCCCGTGTCCATAGGCGACTCTTGCATTGGAATTCCAAGAATTGACGGCGATTCGGTCGGGAAGGTATGAGATTTAGATCGGGGTGGCAACCAAGAATCACTGTTAATGGCGATTGCGCTGTTCGTCCTTTTGGCCTCGGTATTCCTGTCGTGGCCAGCTGCACTTTTGTATCCATGTGCATGCGCTGGGAGGACAGGCGCTGAGGAAAAATGGGATAAGTTTCCATGGCCCAAGTTGAACGACTGGTTGGCTTCGCTCTGCTTCCGGAAAGCTTCGAAGTCTACATTGGATTCGAGCGGAATATTCCTGGGAGTTTTCTCGACGTAAGAATGTACCGAAGAAACGGTCGGGCTGCCATTATCCTTGTGGCCAGTGCCGGAATCTCTTGCATTGTTGCCAGAATCAACGACATGCCCAAAGTAATTTGGGCTTGACGGACGTGCTTGCTCTCTGCCTCCTGGCGTGCGGGAAAATGATGCGGATATTGTAGGCGCCGCTGATGATGGTGCTCTTATAGCCTGGGTCAACGGACTGCCTGCGGCTGGCGAAGGGGTCTTCTGTCTATGAGAATGGGACCGAGTCGACCGCAGGGGCGGTCGTGTCGCCGCCTTCATGGTTTGTGTTATTGCCGACGTTCGAGTATCCGATAGTTTCGATAGAGATGCGAGCGAGGAAGGGTCGGGTTTTCAGGAGCGTGTCGCATCAGGATTCCGCGTTGACCGCAGGCCCCCTCGCATTTGTGGTCGCTGTTGCGATCGAGACCGTAAATGCCCTCCAACGATGGAAAGTAGGGGCTATGAATACGTCTGGTTATGCTGGGAATACAAAAGAGTGATGGGAGTGTGCGTTTGGGGCTTAAAAGGCCTGGATGGCGATATGTAATGGATAAATGGGCGAGAGGCAATAATATACTTGTAAAACTTGATGGAGTGAAGAGCGCGATGGAGTGTAAGTGTGGACATGCAGGTGGAGGTTGTGCGGCTGCACTAGTGTGGTCTGCCAGGTACCCCGTCGGTACCATGATGACACGAGACTGGTGCGAAAGGGTGCAAATATACATCATAGGGACTAGTAAATCCAGAAGTGGGCTAGGCACAAAGATAACGCTGAACAACGGCTGGCTGGACCGCGCCTATGACTTCATTACCGGCCCATCATTTTGTTGGCGCAGATTGGATACCTCAGGCAAACTCAGGCAAACATCTCCACTCGAATACTAAGAATACAAGTAATACACGAAATAGAGTTTCTTACCAAGTATATAGCCTGATCTAATATGGCATAGTGATACCTAAAAAAATGATAGTTCATATTCCCGAAATGATATTTGATATTTTTCTACCTTATTCAATGGGACCGGCTAGTTCTTCGCTGGGTAAACCCATGTACTCCCGTTGCAGTAGCTGTATACACCCGCCACCCGCTGCAGTAAGACTTTTATAGTGGATGATATTATCTTATCAGATGGGTCAGGTACGTTGACCAGATCTCGATTGTGATATTTGTAAACTCAAGCAAACTCCGTCGCTATGCCTCCGCGGTTCGCGCTTCCCAATAGCGCCTTCCATATGTACAGGAATGTCTAATTCTTCGGATCAAGGTCCAAAACCAAAGCCGCCACAATCCATCAAACAGCCAAGCCACCGCCAAACACCGAAACCAGACGCCGGCCCTCACCAAAACCAAAACAACTTGTGCCACTTACACTCGCTTGTAGTATAACAAGACGGGTTTGAAGCCGGGCGGCATGAGCACTGCCTTCGGACTCACTTTTCGGGTGCACTCGTCGTTGAACTCCGTCCATTTACCATCAGGACCAACAGCATGGGCGATATAATGACCAAACCGACTATTGCCCTGATGAGACACCGTCGAGACCAGCTCGTATCGGAGTTGGGTGGAGGGGTCTACGGCGTGCTTCGTCAGGTCGAGGACCCGCGTAATCCCAACCTTAGTCTTGACGGTCCCATTCCATCCCGCCCTCTTAAGCTGAACCGAGATGACATCCGCTGGAGAGGCGATTTTGACGTCTCGAGTCACGTTGACGGACTTCTGGCACCCCTCACATCTGTAGCCTGAGATTTTGTCGCGAAGGAAGGCGGCAATGAAGGCATCGAGGCCAGAACCACTGAGGCCGGCTTCGAGAGGCACAGAAAGAGTCCGTTCAGCGGAGTGGTGCGGATCGGTGGTGTGGCCACACGAGGAACAACGGATACTAGAGGTGAGCAGAGTACTATGGATGGCTTGGAAGCGCGTGTGGCCCATTGCCCCCATATCCTCCGACATCATCTCCAGCATTGCCGTAAACTGGTCGTCGGGGTCGCCATACTCCTCCGGGTTATCCGTAGCCCAGCCCCCTAGAAACAATTATGTTAGTCCGATGAAAAAATATGATAACCACCTCTCAAGCAGACACTTACGAATAGCCAAGGTACGATCTATGTCTTTTAGAAGCGCATAGATCTCTTGGCGTGAAGAGTTTTGGATCCAATAAAGGGTAGCAAGATCTCTCAACTTGCATGCAAGGCAAACCGTAGGGCGTTGACTGCAACCTGAGGTAGGTTAGAACCGGAAATTGTAGAGCCAATATTTGGTGAACCTACATTCGCCGAGTTTATGAAACTCTAATAACCAGTTCACAAGTTTCGGGATATGTAGCAGGGCCTGCAGCAAGCTGTGGCGATAGCATCGGGACATCCTGATGTTATCAAACCCAGGTTGCCGCATGGAGACCTTTTCGGTCCACTCATCGGACACTGTCGCCGCCTGATCTTGTGTCAGAAGCATATTCGGAGTCCCCACCGATCGAAACACTTACCATTGCCTGCCGCTCGGCGCACTTCTTCTCAAGGCCAGCTTGAGATTCCTTCGCCGCCGAGTATCGATCACGCTTACTAGCGGCTGGTGGTACGAAGGAATGTCCCAAGTCCACCTTTGCCCCATCCACGAATGCGGAGTCGACACTCTTCTTCTTCTCCTCAGGGGGCGGCTGCTTCCGTTTGCGCTGCGGACTGAATTGCTGGCGGACAGTTTTAGGTTGCTTGCTCACCCTGGGCCCGTAGTGCATGCCATCGCTGGACGCGGAAAAGGTCCGCTTTCGGATCATTGGGGATCGAGGAGGGGTGGGCTGCTGAATGGCTACTGTGGCCATGGCAATGGTTTTTCCAGGTGAGGGTTTTGTGGTGGTTCAAAAGCCGTTTCGCTTTTGTTGGAATTGCAGAAACTTATACTGAGAGAATATGAGCCGATGAAAGTTTGAAGATGAGAAAGTTGGAAGTGGAAAAATCTGTTGCGAGTCCATAATAGGATTCCATATTTGTACGTACCTCTCTAGTTCATATTATCGCTCTTGATCATTAACCAACAATAGAAATATCACAGTCGCTAATGGAGTTATCCAGCAACAATAAGAACCCCACTACCGACAATGGGATTCAGTAGCCGGTAACAAAGCGCCAATAAACAGCCTTTCGCTAGCTTACTCAATACAGTCTCTGACAATCGCTAGAGATTTTATTGAATGCTTGGAGGTTTGGACACAAGCGAATGATTCTTCCAGCGTAAAGTGCTTCAATAAACATCGAGACGGGCAAATGAATGTTCGGTCTTTCAGGGCTCGTGATATACGTGTATGGGTATGTGGTATATATGGCAGATAAAATATGAGAGGTGTTCTCGATTTGAGGCTCTCTTCGAAGATTCTGCGATTGTATTTTGGGGTAGATGGAACGGGCGAGTAGATTGGAGTAGATGCGCCCCGGGGATTTTTCGGAGGTCGGATCTGGCGACTCGCTCCAGGATAATGAAGCGATAGACTTTTTACAATGCTCAAACGCTCTGCAAATTATTGAGGCGGCACAGGAATTCAACGATGAAGCGCTCGCGGAAAAGTCGTGGCGATGGACCTTCCAGTGTCTGAACCGACGTTTCCCCACCCGCAGCTTCCCACCAAAACTTTTACGCGGTCGAGTCGCCCACTAAACCCCATCCAGTAGGCGGTGTGACATTCGTCCTGCAATACTTATCGCTCAATCGGAGATAGGTCACGTGCTAAACGACGGAGCGATTGCGCTCACATATCACCAACGCGGAATTTGAAAAACACAAATCCCCCCACAAGTCACGAAGACACCATCTTACAAAGTGCTTTTAATATATTCCGACGTGTGTCATGTCTCACCCTGCCGCTACCTTGATTTAACGTCAGCCTTTTTTAAATCGTAATGGCGGAGACAACCGTCAAACCCGAGGCCTATGAAGAGCAGCATGTTCACGAGGTCTATGAGCAAATCGCAAGCCACTTCTCGCAAACTCGCTACAAGCCATGGCCAATCGTCAATGAATTTCTGCTCGGCCTCGAAGCGGGGTCTGTCGGGCTGGATGTCGGATGCGGCAACGGCAAGTACCTGACGGTCAACCAAGATGTCTTCATCGTTGCCAGCGATCGCTCGACCAACCTGGCTAAGATCGCGGCCCAGCACCAGCCACACTCTGCCGTCGTGGCAGATAACCTTTCCTTACCACATGGAGGTGGCGTGGGCGCCGGGCGCTTTGACTTCGCCATCAGCATTGCTGTGGTGCACCACCTGTCGACCCCCGAAAGGCGGACGGCGGCTATTGGTGCAATCCTAGAGTGCTTAAAGGTTGGGGGCCAGGCACTAATTTACGTCTGGGCACTGGAGCAGAAGACGAGTAGAAGAGGGTGGGATGAAGGCCACGAACAGGACGTCATGGTGCCTTGGGTGATGAAGACTGGGAAGCAGCAGCTTCCGGATGGAGAAGTCTCCGAGCCTAAAGAAACGACGTATCAGAGATATTACCACTTGTATAAGTCCGGAGAACTTGAAGACAACATCCGTTCGGCGGGGGGGCAGGTCATTAAATCCGGTTATGAGAAGGACAACTGGTGGGCTATTGCATCGCCAAACGCACCTATCTGAGATTCCCATGCGGAAAAGAAGCCTTCACCAGACACTGGCCAGAATTGGGTCAGCGGGTATAGCCCTACGCTATATAGTACATATCACATTATACTATAGTGTTGGTAAGGCGACCGCCACGTGTCCAGGCGTCACCTGTGGTGGTGTACTACCTTTGCTATGAAACAGTTTGCACAGGAAAATGCGTCAAAATGTGTGCCAAGACGAGGCTACATTCCCACACCAGGCATTGGGTGGCTTTTGCTTGAAACTCATCGGGCACTGCGGGTGATATGGAGAATGACAACGGTGGTAGGGCTAGGTTTGGAAGAACACGACTCTATCCTGAGACATTCTGTGAAATAATGATAAATCTAGTAATACAGGATTGTCAGGTGTGTTAAATAGAGAAAAATAAAAATAAAAGTAAAAGATAAAATAATACCCCGATCTTGCCAGAAGATGGATAAGTAAAAAGAAGAAGTAAAAGAATCGAAATCATCTGAAGAATTTCCAAGTTAAATTTCCATATCCACCAAATTCCATCCGAAGCTGTCATCAAGTCATCTTCTATTCGTTTTCCCATGCCGCGCTATGCATTTTACGCCAAACCAATCCATACACCACCTCCATTCAATTCGTCGTCGCACACAGCGGTGAGATATCCCACCAACCCTCTGATGTAGTGCGCCTAGCTGTATTAGTCAACTGTCTCGGCGTTTTTCTGTGTCTATCGGTCCTGCCGTCTTCTAGTTCCCCCATGACCTGAGTCAGGGCTGCGACTCTTTCCCTCCGGCATTGCTGGTAAATTTGGAGGTAGAGCGTAGCCTATGGAGGGCAAATTAGAACCAGGACTTGAACGAGGCTGTCCACTAGACATGGATGCCGACACTGAGTATGCCGGTGTGCTGTATGGGCTCATTCCCGTGGTCATCTCTGCTACGCTGGGCAGCATAGGCGGCCCTCCTGTGATTGGCATTCCCATTCCCATTCCCTGTCCCATCCCGATTCCGCCATACATGTACCCATCTGATGGCGAAGTAGGCAGCCCACTTCTCGGCATGCTCTGCCGTCGTGCAGCAATCGAACGTGTAGCGGGTCCCTCACGGTAATAACGCGAGGAGGAAGGCACTGAGCTGCCTATTGAGGATGCAGTCGGGGATGTGAGAGAGTGCGAGTGCGAGTGACCGCGTGACGATAGTGGTCTCGCGTGTCCATGAGCCGGGGCATCGACGGGGGCACTTGAAAGTGAGAATGGGACAACGCCTGCACGACGTGCCATGTCCGCCTCTCCAAGCTGCCAATGCATGGCCTCTGCTGCCCGCCATGGAACGCCCATTTCTTCGGCGACCTTGGCCCACATTTCTGGTTTAAATCTACACGTAAAGTCATCAGTCTGTGTGCTGAGGAACAAAGAATTCATAGCTTGTATTGCCAGGATCATAATTATGATGGCTCGTTGAATTCCTGAGATTCAGAGGTTGTGGACATACCTCTCGTAAAGCCTTGCCAACTTATTTTTCCGTTCTTCGTCCCACTCACTTCTCCTCTCAAGATAGTTTTGATAGTGTAATCTGCAACTGATAGCGCTTCGACCTGGCAAACGCTTCGATATATCCTCCCATTTCATGCCACCCCCTCTTAAGTCGATTATTAAGGCATCTTCTTCCGGTGACCACTTGCTTTGCTTTTTAGCCGGCGTCTCTGACGGATGCGCAGGCATGCTTCGTTTTCCTCCAGTACTGCCGGATTGTCCTGTGGGGTATGGAGGGACGCTTTCAGCCGTTGTTATTGCCGGCAGAGACGCCGGGCTGGTGGTCGCCGGCCTTTTTGCTGGAGGAGGGGGCTCATTCGAGTCCGAAGCCCCGAGAAGGTGGGAGATATCCACCTTGACGGTTCTGATGGCGAGAGCCGTCACGGCTGACGTTCCTGCCACGTTTTTTGAATACCCGTATCCGGAAATGTTGCTATAGTTCAGCGTACTCTCTTATCGACGGCGCCGTGGAGACGGTTGGAGGCTAAGGCTTGGTGATCCGAGCTAAATTTTGCCTGGGTAACGACAGTAGAGGGCAAAATCGGCGGAGTCAAAGTTTCTGTCTCTGGAAGAATAGAATGACAGGTTGGGGTAGAGAAGGATAAATTCAACGGTAATTCTCTAGTACTTGCAGGAGGATATGACTTTATGTTAGCAAGCTCCCAAGACGCCGGGGAGCTCGCCTAGTTAATTTGCAGATAGCATGATTGGCAGTCTCAAAAAGTCATGCTGGACCAATAAGATGAGACAGGAAGTAAAAGAGGGCCTCCACCGGTGGCAGCAAAAGGTAGATCGAAATCCACGATCTTAGGCGGCGGTAACATGGGGTACAATGGGTCTGAGGGGTGATGCCCGGGAAGATGCACGATGCATTTTGAGTAGCGCTGATCAGATATGGAGGGGCATGTGGCAGGGATGGCTGACGCTGGTGCGGGTGTAGGGGAAAGGGTATAGAGTGGTGACTTATGGGGGCATCATGCCACGAATTCGTGCATGAACAAGCCCATCTATACTCCAGATATGGCTTGCAGTGCATGTCTTGTACCTCAGTTGCATTGTATTTTTGGAGGCAGAAGCCCTCGGCACGAGCTAGGGCTCACGAAATGGTGGCTGAAAATGGTTGGGACGAACCTCCAGGGACCCTTGATGGTCGTTGCAACAGGGCTCGGAGAATAAAATCTCCTTCTAAGGAATAGGGATGCTCCTCCCACGACACAACTGCGACCTCATGAGTGTCTTCTTTAAGATTGGGGAAGCCACGGATGTCTGTGCGTATTCCTAGATAGATATATCGTGGTGCTGCACTCTAGCATGGTAGTGTGTGGTAGAGGCTGGGATCTACAGTATCAGTACGTACACATAGTGGATCATTTCGTATTTTGACACTGTATAGTACAGTACAATAGAATTGTTCGGGTGAAGTAGCTTACCCCAGGCACGAGCTTGGAGGCTTTAAATTTCCGCTTTGGGTGCTTGGAGGAGAGAACTGGCGGTCTGGCCTGCAAGGTAGGTAAGGTCAGGGGTTTTGAATCCAGGTAAGATCTGTATGGCTTGCATTGACTTGCATTAATGCGCAAGCCTCTCCCTGGGCCACGAAGCGCGAGTCCGCTTTAAATCCATGACTTGCAGCACTTAGCTACCGACGGGGCAAGTTCCATGAGCCCGAAATCCGAGGAACAGGTTCCGATACCACGATTATGACCCGCGTCAGCACGGCTCTATGTCGTGTTGGAACTTTCTCAAGCAGGAACCCATGCCAAGCAAGGCCGCCGTTTGCAAGGCCGGTAGGAGGGTCCCAACGCTTCCAATTACGCGCGTTCTATTAAAAGTTTGGTTGACCTGGTATTTGATGCGACGGGATATTACATTTGGCGGTGTGCGGCTTCAATGATACGTCGGAAGATTTTCTAAGACGGCAATCGGCAATCCAAGTTTGATGCCGCCTCTAAACCATCGACCGACATCTGATACCCTCTAGTAGCTGTGTTCTGGGCCTCAAAGGGCGCCTTTCCTCGACCACAATGGTTTGAAGCTATAAATATTGGCGTCCAACAATGCATTAATAGCATTGTGAGCGCTTCTTGGTGAGGTATAAAATCAGACGAATCCAATCAGCGCACGGACTTGGACAGGGTGCAGAGGTACTTCACCATACCATGGCGAACGAAGGAATAGACCCGCTATCAAAATGCCGCGGAAGGCGTTCGGAATGGATTGCTGCATGCCGAAGAAGGGCATTGTGACACGGGAGGCTAGATTGTTGTCCGTCGTAATGACAATTTAAAGACAATTGAAGCGTATTGTGATGTGGTTGGGCCTAGCCTTCTTGCGGCGTTTGCGTCGTGTCGGCGAGTAGCACAAGGGGGGAGCGTTATAGGATATCAGCCCACCGCCAGTCTCCATACATAAGCCTCCGGAACAGTGCCGAAGGGATTCATGCCGCACAGTTTGGGCGGTCAAGAAATGGATGTCGCAGTTCAGCCTGCTCCATGGAGAATTCCACAGCGTATTGTGACCTGTGGCGCCTGTGATGTGCCCCGAACGGCAAGAAGGAAGCTAAAATGAGGGACGTCTCAGATCGAGCCCATGTTTGAGCGGTGTATGTACGTGACAGGGCGATGCGACAAGGGCCAGCATGGCACGAAAACCTTACCTCCGTATTGGAGAGTTGGAGACAAGGTGGAATGATGATCCCAGGTTGATGACGACGAAAACCCCCTTGGGTAGTAATGGTTATGGTTGTTGTGGTGGAGGTGTGCAGGTGTGGAGGGGTGGAGGAGGGATGATGGAGGGTAGGATAGATGAAGGACCACGTCCAAGCTCGATCTGCGAACACCTCCAAGCCAACGGCCACTCCAACGACAGGACGACGACACCTATTGCGCGTAAGAATGACAGCATGTCCGGACTGCGCACGACCCGAGCAAAGCAAAGGCGCCTTCTCAAACCGATTGTGGAGGTACCTGCCAGCGAATCTATTCGGAGAGCTCACCGTTGTAAGGACAAAGCGAGGATTAGCAGTATTTTTATTATAGTCGCTATACTGTGCACTGTGTGTGACCCGTGTCTCGGTGCTATTGTAAGACGCGGCAACAACAGGAGGGGTCGAAAGCACAAACCATGGGAGCGATCAAGCATCCCATCCCAAGATCAGACGAAATGGCCGGGTAATTTATGAATATCCCGATCGGGCTCGCATTGAGGCTTTTCGTTGATGCGCAATGGCTCTTTTGGAGTGGAGGGGTAAATGCGTTGGAGAGCTTACAAATTATAGGGGACGAAGGGTGTAGAAGGCCCTGGCCTGGCTGGAGCTTCCCCAATTATCGAATTGCGCTAGCACTGCCGTTCGGATGAAAGAACAGAGCTCTGTCTTTGCAATCTATATCCCTACCCCGCGTATCAATAATATTTATTCTATACACCTCAAGTACAACAGACGAAGCTTCCGTCGTATTACTCTCATCACTCTAACACCCAGGCTCCTGTTGAATCGTAGTCGTCACGATGCAGACCGCAGGAGATATCCCCCTTCTCATTACTTCGGATAACTCTTCATCGGAGCGCCGAATCACACCCTCTTGGACCATCGGCCAGCTAAAGTCGAAGCTTGAGGCCGTCACAGGTGTACCTCCGTTGTCGCAGAAGATCACACTCCGTGTCAACCAGCAAGGCATCCCCGTTGAAGCTGCGGACGAAGAAAACACTCAGCTTGCTACCTTTCCCTTGGCCCCCTACGCTGAGCTACACGTGAGTCCCCTGATTCATGTGTGTCACGTGATACACATTCGTGAGAGTGGCGATGGTCTCAGAGCTCTGTCAATGGCTATATGGTCAAATACATATGCTACGGAGTCACTATTTCACTCATTTACCTCATAATTATTCACAATGGATCTAACACAGTCCAGGTCGCCGACACCCGTCCTCCCGGCGCGCGCCCGAACTTCACTGATGCCTCCGCCGTCGAGAAGTATGTGATGCCTGCAGAGGAATATGAGCAGAAGAGCGACAGCGTGCTCGCATGGAAGAAGTCGCAGAAGCTTGGACGCTTCAACCCTGATGCCCCTACTATCGAGGAAGCCAAGATCAAGGCCTACCAGACCGAAATCGATTCGAGAGGCATTGCCGTCGGAAAGAGGTGCCGTGTTGGCGGAGACGACAGTCGCCGGGGCGAAATCATGTATGTTGGGGATGTGGAGGAAATCCCAGGATCGTTGGGTTCTTGGGTGGGTGTGAGATTGGATGAGCCGGTGGGCAAGAATGATGGCAGTGTTGGTAGCACCCGATACTGGGGACAAGAAGGAGGACCTAAGCATGGAGTGTTTGTGAGGCCAGAGCGAGTAGAGGTCGGTGACTGGGCTCCAGTGGATGATCTGGATGACATGGAGGAGATCTGAGCAAGATACGCAATTACGGTCCTCCGAGATGCAACAAACATATCAACAGCTGGGCGAGTTCCGTTGTCAACATTCACTCACATGTGTCAAAAAGGTGTCCCGGCTTGGTGAAGATTTGAAGGCTAAATAAGTGTGAGACTTGTATCCAGGTATGGAGTTCAGTCAATACCATGGACTCTGGTGATATGGCCCGGGCCCAGCCTCTCGGTTTGGAAGCCACAGCCACAAGATTGCCCTATTACAACCGCAACCGCCGTATATGTCGGGAACTGCCGACGGCTTGATAGGTACTGCAGTGCTGTTCGTGACCTTGCTGGCCGGCTGCGCCATGGTAAAGACCAAAGACCATTCAATTATTCGAATGATTCCAAATACAAAGTCCAAGTCCAATCACCGAGATAAACAGTATGAAGTAATCACGTCTCTCCATTCAACGCGACTGTGCTGCGGATTAACTATACGCGGAGTCGGAGCTATATGCCGTTGTGTGTGAGTAAGCTTTACCAGCGCCACTTGTGGTTGAATGCGGCCGGATAGCTCGTACCCGTACTCATGGGGAGTCTAGTTGCCATTTGAGCCTAGCTGACGATATTTGTATGGTGAAGCTGTGTTGAAACCGTCTCGAGTTATGGTTCCGAAGGGGTCGTGGAGGCTATGCAAAGCGGCGCTTATCCTTATCGCCGATGACCGCTGCCCGCACTGGTCACTCCACTTCACGAGCGTCGGAGTGCACCACCCACACTTCCCCACCTGTCAGATTTCCAGCTGTAAAGTAACCAATACTACCAATAAGAGACATACAACCTCCAAACTTCCACCACTGCCACGAATAAGTACTACGACAAGTACGACCGCTGCCAGAATTGCCGGCGCTGCCGCCCAGTCTTGCCAACATCGTCCGTTCCGTCATACCTCTACCAAACTTATTCCAAATCCATACCAAGGGCAGTGAGGCTCAGCATCCACGCAATCGCCTTCCGAATCCACTTTGTCATTCGAAACATATAAGATTCACACGTCGCGGCCAAGATCTACGAACAGCTCCCCAGATGTGAGGAGGCGGAGTGCACAAGGCGAAGGCAGCTTGAGAATAATACAGACAGACAGACACTGGGAGAGCACCTCAACCGTTTCGTCTACCATGGTTACCCACGCCCTCCTCGTCCTCCTGCTCACCTCGATAGCCGGTGCTGTTGACATATTTGGCTCAAACGCCCCATTATCAAAGCAATCCACGCAACTCACATTGATATGGGATGCCCCACAAGGGACCCTGAATGCTCTGGTTGAACCCTTGACGGTGCAGGCCGGTAGGGGCGGCAACTTCAGACCCAATGTTCGTATAACCCCAAAGTTTTAGAATCGTACACCAGCTAATGTAACAGGCCAATATCAAGGGAAGCTTCAAATCCGTTACCACAAATGGTGCTGGTGCAGGAAATGTCGGAAAAGGCGATATTGCGTTGGTATCGTGCGACCCTGACTCTACCAACTCATCCTTCTTAACACAAGGCGCCGTCATCGACTTAATTATACCGAGTAGCCCAGGCGCCATCCTGTTATATAGCGTTGCGTCCGCTCACTGTGGCGTCAAGGACGTTGGCTCATTCGCAAACTACTACACCTTGAGGAACGTCACAGCGGATGCTATGCGGATGTTGGTGTCGACGACATCGGCAAATGCAACAATTCGATCCGACACAGCCCAAGGCGATTCGCAACCTTCCTCACGAAATCAGACTCCAGCTGTTGCTATGAGCGTACTATATGCTGTCACTGGAATTGTCACGGTGCTCTTCCTCGTCATTATTACCACAGGCGCCTGGCGAGCCCACAACAATCCGGGGCGATATGGACCAAGAACTGGCTTTGCTGGTCACGCGAGACAAAGTCGGGCGAAGGGTCTTGCCAAAGCGATGCTTGAGACACTTCCTATTGTGAAATTTGGAGATCCTCTGCCGGCAAAGGCGGAGAACCGGGATATAGAACTCGATGACACAAATACAACAGAAGAACCCAAATCCACGGTTCCAGTCGCAACTGACAGCGACAGGAAGCTTAGCCCGGAACCGGATGCAGTCCCTGTCGCAGCGGATACTACGACATCAGCCCCAAAATCCACCGAAGTGGGTTCGGCTTCACAACCAGACACTGAGACCCAGAATGAACACCTTGGATGCTCTATATGCACAGAGGACTTTACAAAGGGGGAAGATGTCAGGGTATTACCCTGTAACCATCAATATCACCCAGCATGTATTGACCCCTGGCTACTTAATGTCTCCGGAACGTGCCCCTTGTGGTAAGTAGATTCCCCACTGCCTGTTTCATGCTCACTCTAATATTCCCCAGTCGCGTTGATCTTCGGCCTGTGCGCAGTAACATGAGTGCCGGCGAGCCCTCTTCTCCAACGGATGCCGACCAAATGCCAGCAGTACCCGCTGAAGCTGTCCACCACTCTCGGGTCCAAAGGATCCTGGCCACGCGCCACGCGCCTGTCCATGAACGCATGGCAATCCTGAGGCAACTAGCCAGGGAATCTGGCCAGCAGCAGGCGACGGATCCTGCCTCGTCGGCCAATGCTGCTGACAGGTCGAGAAATAGATTAAGTTTGGCCGATAGGCTGAGAGAGAGATTCTCCGTCCGTACGCGGTCAAGTAATGCACATGATGAAACATCGGATCCAACGACAAGCGCGACGGAAACAACCGCCAATACGACCGCCACGAGGTCTAGTGCGCCGAGTGCCAATCCGACAAGAGAAGAAGCCCCGCCAAGACCGTGAGGCTGTGCAGACAGGCTGTTGAAATTAAACTTTCCTTTTTCAGGTATGGCTGCATTTGGGGAATTGGACGTTTTGGGTAATTATTTTTTGGCGCAGATTGCGCATGCGGCAGCTGACAGCACGAGGATGGCTCGGTGGCGTCGGTTTGTCGGCTCATGAAACGGCGGGTGCATATATAAGATTTTGTTTCGGTGGGACGGCCCTGGCGTATGGGAACGGCTAGTACAATTAGGCTCATGGCCTGGACGGTTTGGGAAGGCGTTGTGCGGGCCCCAATGACCAGATTGATTGCTTACTTTAAAGTACTCTATGTGGGAGGGATTAGTGGCGTTAGTTTTGGGGGCTGCGCCTTTGTATATCGCGCCTGATATATGCTGTAGTTATCGTAACAACCATAATAATGTACATGCGATATTATTCTGAACATCCTAATACCGTACAAACCAAAGTAAAAGTGAAGTGGATTCAATAGCCTTATCTACACCTCGGCAAATGCGATTATGTCTTGCACGAGCAATGGTGAGAGATTGTAAGAGAAAAAAAAAGGGGGTTGCGCGCTGAAGACAGATGATTCAGCCACAGTACCCAGGCAATCCCAACATGGGAGTCTTTGCTCTGGTTAGAGTAGGGCTGCCCCGCCGTCAGTTATGCATGTCCAAGGTGCTGGGGGTCATGATGGAATTGATCTGAGTCAGCTATCCCGATATCTTGGTAGTGAGTGACCCGCTGGGTGCTGGGTGCTCTCCAGCACGGCCAAGCCCATGGTGGGGGAAATGAGTGCGGGCCTAAAGCGGCTGTCGCACTGGAGATCTCTCCATGGGAAACGGGCTTAGCATCCGCATATTGCTGGATCAGCCGCAGAGGAGAGACAAGGGAGTCCCATATGGAGAGCAGCGCATTCTCATTTCCGGTGAGGGG
>JPJU01001432.1:0-10597 GCA_000750735.1 Pseudogymnoascus sp. VKM F-4246
GGGAGAACAAGGTAGTGGGTGCACCGGCGGGGTGGCCTGGGACACTGGTCCCAACCGCACAGCTGGGTGGTCTGACTGTGCGCGCGGTGGCGCGGACATCGGGTGTGACGCAGGGTCGGATCCAGCGCGCTGTGACGACGGTGAAGTTTCGGGGAAGGCAGACGCCAAGCCAGAGCTTCACGGTTGAGGGCGGGTTAGGGGTTCCCGGAGATAGCGGGGCGTGGGTTCTTGCTGAGGGAGGTGCATGTGGGCATGTGCTTGCGTGGAGTGAGAAGAAGAAGGTGGGGTATTTTTGCCCAATGGAAGTCATGTTTGAGGATATTAGGGGAACGTTGGAGGCGGGGATTGTGGAATTTCCGGGTGCAAGTGTAGTGGAAGCGGGGGATGAAAAGGAAGATGAGGCTATGTTTGATATGGAGGAGGTGCGAGTGCCAGGTGACAAAGAGAAGATAGATGAGGTGGGGTTGTCGGTATACTCCCTCTTGAATGAAGGGCAAGTGAAGGAGGAAGTCGAGGAGGTGGAGTTGGTGACTGGAATGGAGGGGATGTGTGTCAGAGCGTGAATTGGTGCTGGCATTTCTTGTATTTGATATGGGGTTTTTTTAGCGGTCCTTGGAAAGGAGAGCGGAGGAGATTGACATTGAGATACCCTACTTTAGAATAGCAATGTATGACTGCTTTGTTTAGGTTGGGGTCTTAATATGCCTGTTTTGCAGTTTCTGTCATATTGAGGAGGGGCGCTAGGAAGTTGGAAAGCATGTGGCTAGTAGTTGGTGCGTAGTTCTTTCCTTTACGATGTGGCTAATACTGCTAAAACTACGTAACTTACTTTCACTCACCTTGAGATAGACGGAAGGTGCATCTGGAGGTACGCTACACGCGCCTTCCGTGACTACATCGCGATGACTGTCTCCAGTAAGGATGGAGTTCACCGCATTTGTACCTTTGACCTCCGAAACAACCTTACATCTGCGAACCAGATTGTCCCTAGAGCTCTTCTGCAGCACGACATCCACGTGAATATCCCAGCTCCACATGGATTCAGACCCGCCGCCACCTTCGGAGACTCCCTCCATCGCCAGCAGCGAGCCTCTCTCCGGACCCAGCGACGAGCCTCTTTCTGGCCCCAGCGATGAGCCCCTTTCAGGCCCCAGCGATGAGCCCCTTTCAGGCCCTAGCGATGAGCCCCTTTCCGGCCCCAGCGATGAACCTCCCTCCAGACCCAGCGACGAGTTCCCCCCTGGCCCCAGCAGTGAGCCTCTCTCCGGACCCAGCAACGAGCCTCTTTCCAGACCCAGCGGCGAGCCTTCCTCCGGCCCCAGCGGCGAGCCTTCCTCCGGCCCCAGCGCTGATCCCCTTCCCGGCCCCAGCGAGGAACCTCTCTCCAACCCCGGCGATGAGCCTCCCTCTGGCCCTGGAGATGAGCCTCCCTCCGGCCCCGGCGATAGCGACAGCATGGATGATGACACCGATGTTAGCTTTGATGAGAACGCCGTGAGTGTGAACTGGGCCGGCGATCACCTCCTCGATGCCCGCACAGCTCTCGCAAGTTACAGCTTTGCCACACGCACCCTGAGGCGGCAGGTGCTCGAAGAAGTGGAGGCAATACGACTGGGAGTCGAACATCATGGGCCACCTCCTGCGCACTCCCCACGGGTTGTTGTGACGACTGTGAAGCATAGCGCAGTTGTAACAGACAGGGTGCCATCTTGTTCTATTTTTGGACCTGGCAATATTGAGGCCCAGCTAGACGATGCTATCAGACATGAAGCATTTGGACGCAACAGATTGATGCCTTATACGCCGCCTAGGGAAGACCCTCTGAGGGACGCGTTTGGGGGAGTGGAGACAATGGCGGTGCGAAATCCGTCGATAAAGTGGGGAGCTATGGTGCCGCGGCATCATTTTCCAGGGGCAGAGGTGGAGGGAGTTGTACCTGAGATGTTGTCGACACCGGAATATGTTGTATTGCGGCGGCATGTGTGCGGAACCCTGTGCCCAGATGATTGCCACGAAGGAGGTGGAGTGAGAAGAAAGGGGAAGGAAAGGGCAGTGTCCGAGGTAGCAGATGTAGAAGGGGGTGAGGAGATGGAGGGCGTGGTATATGCGCATTGGGGCGACGATGACTTTGATCAGAGTGAAGACAGCGGCCCAGACCATGAGCACGAGGAACAGATACAAGAGCAGGAGGAGGAGGAGACAATAGAGACGTTAGAGCATTGCACAGTTATCGAACGGCACCGCAAGAAATGGGCAGCGGAAATTGGCGCACTGACCTACAAAGCGCGGATTATGACTGACAGGCGCCGGGCAATTTGTCTCAACACCATAGAACGGGATCCAGATGAAGAGTTGGAAGACCCAGCGTTTGTTGTGACCGGCATGATGATCAAGCGAATGGATGATGCGAGAGAGAGGGCAGACAATATTAAGCAAGAGAGGGCGAGGAAGGCGAGGAAACGAATTGCGAAATGGCGAGCAAGAATGATGGGACGAGATACCACCGAGATGGGAGATGATGAAGGAGAGGCCATGTTCAGCTCGCTGGTGGATAGTGGGGATGTTGCTGCGCAGGAAGGCGACCCGGACAATCAGAATTGTGATGGGGCCCCTGGACCTGCACCACGGTCGCCAGTCAAAGAAAATTCTGCCATCGATGATAGCCCACAGTCAACTGCAGTTACTGAAAACCCCCCGGTGGGTGGTTCTGACGAGGCTATGCCGTTGCAAGAGAGCCAGCCCACTGTTGAATCTACTGAGGAGGTAGTATCTGACCTAGCTGAAGTAGAGGACAGTAAACTTCCAGAGACAGCCACTCAAGAAGACACCCCTGAAAATATGCAAAGCCTCGAGACAACTTCTCAGGAGACTGCTGAAGAAGAGTCTATAGCAAGGGCACTTATTGCCCAAGCTGCCATTGCTCGAGATGCCACTTCTCCAGATCCCGATCTTGCGGATGCTCCTATGCTTGAACCAGCCCCTCAAGAGGCTACTTCAGGAGAGGCCTCACCTGAAGATGCCGCTATTGAAAAATCCACGCCCAAGAAAACCACGTTTGAGGAGATTACCACTGAAGAGGAAGACGCAGAGGAAACTTCAACCCAAGGAGATATTGGCCCAGGGCCAGGACCCAGCCGTAAGAGACCGGCTCCGGATAAGTCATCCCTAAAACGACGCCCAGCTAAGAGACAGTCTATCCGCGAGTCGCCATTCCTAGACCATCGAGAGAGAGAAAAGCCCGCTCTGTGGGTATTGCAGCGTGATGGAAGGCTTGTTCGGAATCCGCTGGCCGATTCCAACAGTGGCCCTGAGGCTGGTAGGCGCTGGTCTGATCCTCACATTGGTGCGCCAGTTCCCAGGCCACCGTCTGATTCGGAGCCTCGCCCAAGATCGACCACAGTCTCAGAAGGCACCGAACTTCCAGTCCCACGTTGGTCAACGGGAGAGACTCCAAGAATAGGAGACGAGGGCCAAATTACACAGCACATAGAAGACGTCGATGATAGCCCGGCCCTTCCGTCACCCAATGAGTGGGCATTGGCGGACAGAGAGAGCATGCCCCCACCACCAACACCACGACCTCGCAATCGCTCCCTGGCATTCTCAGAAGGCTCATCATATCCTAATAGATTCTGGTCTCCTAATGACACGTTCCCAAGCATAGAGAGACTATGCCAGTCAATAGAGCAGTCTTCGTCGGGCGGTGACAGCGCAGCCGATGTCACATCACTTGCCCCCGCGCGTGCCAGCACACCTGAACCGCCTGATATGTCGCCAGAGAATATCCGAGAGAATACCCGAAATAGGGCACGCGCATTGGCAACTTTGATAGAATCTGCCGCCGAAGAAAGATTTAGGGACCCGGACCCTTACAATGGGCTTAAAAGTGTGAGGACGGGCCCCCGGATAGCAGAATCGAGAATACCCCATCGACCGCGAAGGACTAGTCATCTGAGAATGGAGCTTCTGGTTGACGAAGAGGCCATAGAGGCAGAGGAGTCTGAAAGGAGTGTACTGGATGTTGTTGAGGAGCAAGAGAGAGGCGTATTTGCTTCTCGCGTTCCTGACCCTCCTCGTTATAATCTGAGGAGTGGATCTAGTGCTAGCACGGAGAATCCATCACCGGTCAGTCGGAGTGTCTTCAGCCCCGAGACGTCGGAGAGGAGCTCAGAGACAACTTCAGTTGCTGTTACACCAACGGGGCCAACAAACGGGATCCAGGAACGGGAGTCTAACCTGCCGATTGAAGGGAGCATGGGAGTGGAAGGCAGCATGGGTAGGGAAGAGAGTATGGAGCGAGAGGGGAGCTTTGGAAGAGAGCTAAGTATTACAAGTGAGGTTGCGGAGACGCTTGGGGATTTGGCGGTAGAGACTGCGAGTGAGAGGGTAGGTGAGGGGGGTGGAGCGGACCCTGGAAGTGGAGTGCCAGGAATGGTTTTACCATCGACGGAAGTGCCCGAGGAGGCGGTTGAAGATGATGGGGAGGGAGCGCCGCTGGCAAGGGTAACAAGCCATTCATCCACGCGTTCATTGTGAGGTGGGAGCATGAGGGGCCGACAAAGGAGCTTAGTGGTTCCGGAGGGTGGTGATTCGGGGTGGCGCGGTTCCGAGTGAGGTGCTTGTTGTCTTTCAGAGCTGTACATATTGGTTTTACCTGGTGTTTTGGTTTTAAGATAGAGTATAGAGTAAGTTTGGCACACGGCGGAGGGTTCTCGTGCCACAGCGACCAAGCGTCTGTTTAGTATATTTGGAATAGCTATTATTGGATAAAGTGTTCGTCCACGAGGCCAGGGTACAGCGGGAAAGACCCGACTGGCTTTTTGACTCCCCCGGGGCGCATTTGATGATATCCGGCATGTTCAGCTGTCAGCTCCATGCGGTAAGGCTGCCTGGCAAGGAAAGGGGCAAAGACGTGCAGTATAGTATGTGAGCTATGCCTGTCAATTCACGGGGAACGGAGAACAGGGCCCCCAACGATCAACGCTCCTTGGCAAAATCCCATCAGGCACTCTGTACCCCCATCTGACCTGGTCCAAGTGTACAAATCGATAAAATACCATGGTAAGTACAAGATAGCTCTTAATGTGACCCATTCTGCCCCATCCCATCGGTAATTTGGTTACATTTGGGACCCGTCTTATTTGTTGGAAATGTTCCACCTCACGACCCCGGGAAGGCTGAGCCCAAGCCTTGTCTCGCACTGTTGGCGCACTGATTGGTAGGGTGGCCGTGTGGTGGTAATGAGCAGAGCATGGTATCCCTGGTCCATGCTGCTGATCCCGCATACCTCATCGTCGATCGTCGATCGTGCATGGACTTATGCAATATCCTCCCCTTCTCTGGGACTTTGACCTCCCCGATGTCGCGTCGCCCCCATCTCCCCCCATCACCCCCATTACCCCCATCACCGGTCTATTGGGATTGGGCGTGGGCGTGATTGGGAGTGGGATCCGGCACCACCATTGTGAACATGCCCAAGGTGACGCCTCACTTCCTTTTCTTCCACCGCGCCGAGACAGGTTCTATATTATAAATTCGCATACCTGACCGGTTGGGATACCTCGTTGGCCCACTTGGGGAGCCTGGGCAGATCGTTTTGTATATATGTTCGTTCGCTCCTTCCTCTTTATGGACCGCATCGTTTTACACGTTCCGTACACGTTGCTCCTCCTTCGGTTTTAGTCGAGGCACCACATCGTCGTCAACTTGCCACAGGAACAATAGCCATCCAGCTGAGCACTTTGGCACACGACGAAAGCTTTCGAGAATAACGAACTTCAAACTTGGTCCGTGACGAAATCCTCTCAACATCAAAAAGCTTCTGCGCCTTGTCTCTTCTGCCATCTCCGATTCGGACGCCTCGCGCATTCGGGCCCGGGCTCAAGAGTGACCTGAGACACGCACCCTCACTATCTGAAAGGAGCCACTACACCGGAACCCGGAAATAGGAACCGGGTCCCCGAAGCTACTTGGAGACCAACCCATCACCTCGTCCGAACACGCGCACCCCACCAGCCGCCATGTCTCAGACTCCACCACAGCTATACAACTTTACCATCCAACCACCGTCCGCTACGCGCCCATCCACTACACTCATCCCACCACCTACTTTTGTCCTCTCCACGCCCCCCACCTCTGAGATCTCTCCAGATGCGAACAACCTCATGGCTATCGCCTCGCTTGTCCCAGCGAGCATGGAGGCCGCTATTGCGGATTTATCGGGGGTAAGTGGCGATGACCTCACTGGCACCCTCGCGGTCCCTGCCACGCCCCTCACTGACGGATCGGGGGTGGGTTTCGTGTTTCGGAACCTGAGAGTCGAGAAGCTTGGTGAATGGAGGATTCGAGTTATTGTGCTGAGGATGAGCGACGAGAACCATGGTGCTGGCAGTGGTTTACAGAATGGGATTGGAAGGGCCAAAGCGAATGCTGCGGGGGCGGTTGTTGGGGTGGAACTTGTGAGCAGGGTCATGACGGTTGCGCAATCAGCCGAACCAAATGAAGATATATGTGAGTATCTTCCTATTTTCTGGGAGAGTTTCCTTTGCACGCGCAGGCGTTCGTTGCTGGTAGCGCAAGAGAAGTCGGAGCTAGGCCCATTCAGTTGCTACATGCAGTCGACTAAAGCTAAACTTACTCTCTCTGTAGCGGCGATCGACCAAGAAATATTAGACCGGATGAGCGAGTAATGGGCGAACCCTTCCAGAAGGGGGTTAGAGAGAGAGGTTGGAGTTTGATGTAGATCAAAGAGGGGGATCTGTATATATTTTATAAACGGCGGACCCGTGCGAACGGGACGGCGCGAAGCATTTCCTTGATCCGCCTCGGTTTAGGGCGGCAACATGGTGGATACCTGCGGCGACTTTCATTCATGGAACAAGAAACAGCGAGGAGTTTGGGGAGGTGTTTTGCTAGCGACCATGCATACGATAATATTGGCGGAGAGGCTCGAGACAGAATACGATATTCCCATCTGATGAACAGATGGCAGCACAGGAAAGGGATACATACGACCTGCCGGTTCCTGTAAAAATAGCAGCATAATTATAATTAAATAATAAATGAAGCACGTTATACGCTAGTTGTCGCACAAGGGTGGATAGAGTTCATTCAAACCGAAATGCTTCTGGCCCATGGCCCTGACCACTTCGGTCTCTGTCTCCCCTCTCTCTTCAAACGAAACCACACAGCAAAAAAGTACGTTATTAGCATGCGTCCCTCTATATTTAGCCTCGGATTCAGTGAAATCAAGCCCCACGCTCGAGCTTTGGAAAGGACGAGCTTTCTGAGTTGCGGGTGAACATGGGCGCCTGGGACATTTGAGGATTATAGATGGTATCACGGCGTCGACCCCTACAACTGGACGAGGGACCGAGGTCTGCGACATCATGACGTATCTCAGGCCACTATTAGCTCTAAATTCCAATCTGTCAATCATTCAGTTGGCGTGTTTAAACAACGTTGCAATGATTGATAAACTGCGGAGTAAGCTGCTCGGGGGATGGTCGCAAAAGGTAGTATCGTCGGGCACCACTTGGTAGTTAGCAACACTAAGCCCCTTATCACAATTCTTGCAGCTCACTTACTATTTGTGCGTGGCAATTGGTGGGGCTTATAGCGACATCGGCTCAAGTTTCTCTAAAAGCTTGCTGATCTTCTCTTCAACGCCGGAGAGTAGTGCGGGGTTGGTGTTGGGTTCGGTTGTAACTTGACAATCGCTCGTGAAAAGTGGACCGTGGTAAATATCCCCAATCTCCCACCGCGTTTTATTACCATGACAGGAATGTGAGTTGACCAGCACCTGGCGCTGGCGCTTCCCCCGCATGCTATAGCTAGTGTACTCCGGATCTGATGCCGTTCAAGCCCATAATGGATATAGGACACACAGGAAGACGATCGTTTGTGAAGATTCGAAAGCTAACAACTAGGCGCAGGTTAGTTTTCTCCAGAACTTGTTATAACCATCATGGAGCACATCTATTCCGGCAACGTTGCATTCTGGGCCAATGGAGATAATTGCATATTTACGATCCAGTACGGACGTACAACAACTATATAGCCTTTCAATGTCAGTTTGCCTGTTTAGTTCAATGCCCTGGACCATGCACTGTTGAGCAAGTCGGTCGTCACCAACTATGCAGCTTTTTACTAAGGATGGCCTCCTCAAGGTGGCCGTCTTATCGTTAATTTCGTCCAGTATGCTTTGATTTCCTTGAAATACTGCCTCCAATAGAGACTTCAATTCTATCGTAATATGCGCATTTATGACACTTTCAGCAAGCTGACGATGGGAACTAGGCTATGGGAAACTCGTGACAATCCCATCGACTCCGTTTGAGGAGGCGGCCACAGGAGGAGAGCTCCCTCTCCACAGTGTTCATAAGGTCATTGTTGACAAACGGTTTGCCTCTCTGGTCAACAAAAATGGACACACCCTTATTCCCCCAACGCTCGCCGAGTTTGCCAAAACTTTCGAGGGAGACCTTCAAACAGCCATTGGCAACCATGTAACTCTCAAATACGGAGACAAACCAGAAAAGGGGTCAATATTTTTGACAATTGATTCTGATACCGAGTTCAGTGACGTTGCTGGACGTCCTTCTTCCGAAGGATATTCTCTTTCGGTAACGAAAGAGGGGATTACTATTGCAGGAGCATCTCCTCTTGGGACTTGGTGGGGAACACGCTCTGTTCTGCAAGCTGCGGCTGTTGGAGATAGTAAGATTCCCTACGGAACTGGTGTTGATACTCCAGGGTGGGGAACCCGAGGGGCGATGGTAAGTTCACAGAATATCTTAACCCATCTTCCACTAAATATCCATAGCTTGACATCGCTCGCCACTACTATTCACCAGAGTTTTTGGTCGACATGTGCTCGCATTTGTCATTCTTCAAGCAGAATACATTTCAGCTCCATCTATCTGACAACCTCCCTGTCGACTTTACTAAGCACAGCGAAGAGTACGGTAACAACGTATACTCAGGCTTCCGCCTCTCGTCTGATAACCCCGTGCTTGCTGGCCTGAGCTCGTCTGCGAATGAGTCGTATACCCGCGCTGTCTTTGACGACATCCAGCACAAGTGCGCAGCCCGAGGCGTCACCATCTTCCCTGAACTCGAGACGCCCGGCCATGCCCTCGCAATCACTCAATGGAGGCCTCAGTTGGCCCTTGAGCACGACATCAGTATGCTTAACCTGAGCCACCCCGAAACACTCCCTTCTGTGAAGACTATCTGGGAGACCTTCCTTCCTTGGTTTTACTCTGACACAGTGCATATCGGAGCCGACGAATACGACTCGGACTTCATTGACGTCTACATCGATTTTGTCAACGATATGAATGAGTTCATGTCTGCCCAGTCGCCGCCTCGCAAGATGTTCAGCTGGGGTACATTCCCAAGGGAGCTCAACCAGACAGATATTAACAAAGATGTTACAATCCAGCACTGGACTGGTGGGATGGACAATGCATTGCCCGACTACCTCGACAAGGGGTTTAACATGATAAACTCAGATGATGCGTTCTATGTAGTAGGAAAGTCTTCAGTCGACGGCGGCTATCCTAGGTATCTCAACCTAACTCACATCTTTGCTGGAAATCCTGCCGATGGGAGCGCGTATGCCCCAAATATCTTCGACTCCAAAAACGCAGCAAATAACCCTCCACGCGATCACCCCGGAGTTCTGGGAAATATTGTGGCCCAGTGGAACGACTTGGGGCCCAACGCCACCACCGTCTCGGAGGCATATTATGCGTGGAGAGATGGGCTTCCAGGGCTCGCTGATAAACAGTGGGGTGGAGACCTCACTCTCGAAGAGTACGAGGGTGTCTTTGACACGATCCATGCCGCCATTCCCGCGCAGAACCTCGACCGTAACATTCGTTCCCGGTCGGATACGATTGCCCACTACAAGTTTGATTCTCATCCCAAGAATCTTGGGAAAGTAAATGATTACTCAGGCAACGGGTATCATGCTACCCTCCATGGATGTTCGATTTCCAACTCGGAAGTCAAATTCGATGGTAAATGCTATATCGAGACCCCACTCGAGAGCAAGGGTAGGAATTACACCCTATCATTCTCTGTCAAGCCCACGAGCGATAAACCTGGTGCTCTTTTCACCGGCAAAGACTCAAATCTCACTACCGGTAACGGCGATTCGAAGCAGGTGACTCTCAGTGCTGGTGGGGAGGCCTATTCAATCGATTACTCTTTCCCCGTTGGCTCGTGGACAGCTGTTAGCCTAATCGGCGCTGGGAAGCAGACATTTATAACGGTCAAGACCGAGGGCGGAAAAGCCAAGACGATTGAGTTTAAGACCATACTCGGACTGCTTGCGAAGGGATTGCATCCGGATGTTATCGCGATTGAGGCTCCGCTTGCTACTATTGGACGCGGCTTTGAGGGGTTCATGAAGGATGTTGTTCTCAAGGATACTGCTTCCATGTAGTCGGATAATAAGTATAACGATTAAATATAGCACTTAGATAATAAACTATTGCTACTGCAGTTGCAGAATTTTTGGATTGGTTCGGAGCTGGTGCTGTTACACAATACAACAGCTGAATAGAATTGTCCCGAAGAAGAATAATGT
>JPJU01001438.1:0-14741 GCA_000750735.1 Pseudogymnoascus sp. VKM F-4246
AGGTGGTGGTGGGGATCGTCCAGGTGAAGTGGTGGTCTTGGCGGTGCGTGAAGAGCGCGGGGTTCCAGTTGAGGTAGAGCGAGTCGAAGTTGCGCATTACCTCGGCGTAGCTCATCCAGAAGGTGCCGGGGTTGGTGGATGCTTTGGAGGCGGCTGAGGAGGACGAGGATGGCTTCGGGTCAGATGCTCCTTTCCAGACTAGTGCTTCGCACCATGGGTTTTTGAGCAGGAAGAGTTTCTCGCTCCCTTCTTCTTTGATGTCCAGTACGGCATAATCGTGTTCGCCTGCGAGACCGAGCGCTTCTTCTTCGTTATCATTCAAGCGGCCGGTGCCAAGGGTTACCATCACATCTCCACATGCGAAGCCATTCAATATACGGCTCCAGAGGTCATTTGGCTGTAGCTCATCGCTGGTCAAGTAAGTTAAAGGTTCATAGGCAGGACAAAGGGATTGTTACCTTTGCAAAAATATCTGCTCGGGGATCCAACTTGTAATTACCCATAGATCTGTGCCTGAATTACTCCCAGGAAAGTCGTATCCCCCTCTCACTTTCAAATAGGCCTTTTCCAGAAGTGCTGGCCACAGTAGTCCTGGGTTTTGGCGGTCAAAGACGTATAGGCGTCGTGAGTTCCTTGGTGCGGGGAGACGATCATCAATGACAACTTTGCGGAAGCATCCGTTGAAATGCAGACGAAATATATACTTCCCGCTCTTTGACATTTTGGGGATCCCCTGAGCTTTGTCATAGGGGTAGAATATGCGCTCCAATAGCTATACAGTCTTAGCAAATGACGACCTGTCTGCCAGGATTCATACCTTTCCATATGTGCCACCAGGGCGAGCTACAGCAGCACAGAGACTGGCAACAACGGAGCAGTCTGCTGTTACATCTTGCACAAGGTCGATATCAGCTGCTGCTTGCATCGTGGGTTGCTCCCGGCTGGTAGAATCATCTTGCAGTCCGCCCCCTAGCAAATCCGAGGGCCTCCCCCAGTCTCCTGGGGCATCAGCATGAGTGTTTGATATGTTGATTTTCGATGGGTCACTGCAGTAGTCAGATTAGAACCAACATAGTGGCGGCAGGACACGCACGTATAGATTTCCCCGTTTGGGGCAGCAAACTCTTGCTCATCGGGCTCTGAAACCCAAGGTGGAAAGATCAGCCCATGCAACTTTGAACCCTCCAGTAATATAACTTCTTCCCGTGTTGGTAACTGTCGGCGAGACACCGGTGCTTTGGGGGTATCGCTCGACATTATCACAGGTCCAGTGTGGCTCATTGTTGGCTGCCATTGCTCTATTTTCTTGATTTCTTCTGCCCTCGCTAAAATATTGAGGCACTTCTCTTTGAGCCGTGCTCTTTCAGTGCTGCTAGTTGCCAACTTTATAGCTTTCATATAGCATTCTGCCGCCGAGATGGCATTGGCAAGGGCATCTTCCTTGGTTCTCGATGACGAGATGCGTCCCTCTGCTTCCTATACAAATATCTCAATGGCATGATCACAAATTTGCTGACTATACATACCAGAGCTCGGTTCTCCATTGTCATTAGCCGGTTCGCCCAACTTTCCAAGTTCAAGTCATGTCACCAAGCATGCATTCCAAGCCGCAGCCAGCATCAACTCCATACTATCCACGTGACAATGCACGTGACCCATTGAGTGAACAATGGGCAAACGCTTAGCTAACGGAAGAATGTCTTATACGAACGGTCCCTCGCTACCGATTACTTTGTTTTGTACCTGCCTCCAGACTCACGACCTGGCAACTCACCTTCCATTCTTTGATGAGCTGCACTGTACCGGAGGTCAGTCTGTTACGAGTTGGATTTTAGTCTTCAGGCTGTAAGTTCCCAAGATCCATATCCTGATCAAGCCAGAGGGTGCGTTGAGTTGGAGAGGCACATTGTCTGCTGCACAAAGCTCACCTGAAACGAAGCTGACCTCGGGGACCACAGTGCAGAGAGTAGTTGAGAACCTCCTTTGAAGTCAGCAGGCACTGCAGGAGATATTGTGGTAATTCTTCGATATTTCGATACCCAGTGTGATAGTCTTGGATTCTCTCCGACGAAACGCAAACCCCATTCACGAATTACGATTGCATAAGCGCTTGCTTGCTTGCTTGCTTGCTCTACGACTTGACGTGCAATTCTCACCACGACAACGCTTGGAACGCATGTCATACGGCCCCGATCTAAATCCGGAGGCATATATCAAAGGAGTTTTTTCTTCTAAATCTATTCCATCTCAACAGGTTTTGAAATATTAAGCCAACACTTTGAATTGAGCCTCGTTTCGAATCTCAAACACTTAGTGTCTGTATCTCGACAGTCGTTAAACCTGGTTGTGGCAAGTCCACACTAAATTATGATGAACATGTCTACAGGTCATACAATGAGCAACCGCAACAGCACCCCCGAGCCCAGCAGCACCTCTACGTTGCGTCCTCCCATCGGGTCAGGGCATCATCTTCGCCAATCCGCAGACATGTCTGGGTTCCCAACTTCGCCGTCTGCCAGCCGCATTAGGCCATCGTCGGACTTCTACGGTCAATCCCATCAAGTACAGGGACAAGACAATCCAGAGACCGAAGCTGCCAACAAACTTACTCAGCAATGGATTGCCGATATCGATCAATATGAGACAACCTTGGAAGAGATGGCTGCTGCAACCCTCGACCAGGACTTCAAGGATGAACTTAGCGCCATCGAACAATGGTTCAAGGTGTTGAGTGAATCCGAGAGAACGGCTGCTTTGTACGCCCTCCTCCAGCAAACCACACAGGTTCAAATTCGATTCTTCATTCAAGTTTTGCAACAAATGGGCAAGAACCATCCCATGTCCGGCGTTTTGTCTCCGGCCAACTTTGACAAAGGTATATAGCACAGCCCTTCTTCCCACCTTCCCACTCTAACATTTATTTGCTAGATCCGATGTCCAACCGCCTGAGCGACGCCATGAACAAGCTGAGTGTGGAGGGTTCGAGAAACTCGTTCTCTCGCCCTTCTGCAACCTCCACAATGAAGAGACATTCTGGCCTCGACCAGGACAGGATCAATGCGATGTTCCCAGATGCAGTCGCTGCAATTGCTACGGAGAAGGCCAAGTTCACCCAGCAGACTGGCAACCCACCGACATCCAACAGGAACAGTGCGGTGTTCGATACACGCGCGTCTCTGGCTGCCCCATCTATTTCTACCCCAGCTGGCAATGGGGGCGAGAATAATTCTCAGCCGCCTCTTTCTCCTTGGGGCCCACGCAGCAACTCTGATCAAGCAGCCAACGCACGTCCAAAGTCTTCATCTGGTGTCCCACCAATGGGCCAGTTTATGCAGCCTCCGCCTTCCGCAGGGCTTCGATCCCCACGCATCCAGGGCTCGTCAAACTTGCAGAACTCTACGATCATTGCCCCTGACCATCAGACCTCGGACCTGCCCTTGCTTTCTCCATACAATGCCGGAAACGGCAACTGGGCATCCATGGTTAATACGCCCATGACTTCAACTTTCAACCACGCGGCGAATAACACTCAGGCTGATATGATCGCCAACGCTACTGCAATGAAGCTCGCTGCTCTCTCTACCGTAAACAACCGATTCGCCCTTGATGATGTTCGCAAGTACCGCCGCGCAAGATCCAACGATGGACATGCGAACAACAACCAAGGCCCATTGTCTCCAGGTCTCCCAGGCGTGCCAAATGCCAACGTTGTCATGGTTAATGAACATGGTCAGATCCTGAATAGAGAACAGATTCTTGCTCTTCAAGGTCAGCAAAACTCCGGATTCGGTGGTTCCAGATCTCGTCCGAGTTCTCCTGGCCTTGCTATGCACGGTGCTGGCGGATTTTCTCACATGGGTTTTGCGTCTCCGCAAAATAACGGCTTCTTGTCTGCTTACGATGGCACCTCTCCTCTTATGAACAATGGAATGGGAGGACTCAGCCTGAACCAGTTTGGTGGTATGGGCGGTGGTCACGAGGGCTATCTCTCCGACCATTCCGACATGGTCAGGGGCCGATCTCCACGTGGAAGGCGCGGCAGCTCAAAGCCTCCGGAGGACCCCACTGACCCCAGCCTGCTTCAAGACATTCCGAGCTGGCTGAGGAGCTTGCGCCTCCACAAATACACGGATAACTTGAAGGACATGAACTGGACAGAGCTAGTGGAACTTGACGATAAGGCTCTTGAGGACAGAGGTGTTAATGCTCTTGGTGCAAGGAGGAAGATGCTGAAGGTTTTCGAGCAAGTGAAGGGTTCGTGATCATTCTAATCCTCCGCATCGATTCTTTTTACTGACTACTGAGCAGAGGCAAAGGCGGAGGGCAAACTTTCTTGAAAAATTACAGCTTCTATGCTATGATGTTGCGGATAGAACAGCACTTTCAACTATGGTTGAGAATTCTAATTTATTTCAATTCAGGATTTGGCGGCACTGAAGCGGAAAACAATGTTGGATTATCGGGAGGGAAGCGATACAAGCTTTATATTTTCCAAACCAGAGTGGTTTGAGATTGTTAGTGTATACCGGGCTGTGTATTCCACATGGCAAATTACTTTAGCTATACCTAATTTCCTATGTACCATCTGAAACCCATTGATTCCAGGTGATTTGCTATTCTACCCAACATACCTCAAACAGTGATTGTAGACCTGGTCAAGCTTTATCATGCATTTAGAATATGTCGCCGACTTGGTGGAATTCGAAATATGTGGGGGATAGCGATAAGATAAGATAAGGATTTATTGTACTGACGTCTCGTCTCATATCCCTCGCCGCTGTAATTCTTCGCGATCAAAACTCCTCCAACATTACTGAGCGACTTGCAATATCGCCCCCTATGGATGATACCACTCAGTGAAGATGCGAAGATGATAATGAATACCGATACAAATGGACGGAATCGAAGAAGATGCAGGCATGGGCCAGCACTCCGGCGGCCTTCCGAGAAGTCAATATCCAGAGCCTCATGAAACCCCAACCTTTGCATGGTCTGGGCAAAACGCTGGCTACGATGGGGGTTCCCATCTTCAGCAACAGTTTCCGCTGAGGGATAACGAATACCCCGATGATTCTGCCGAGTAAGCTAGGCCTCTCGAAGCATGCGGGCCATTACTTACCATTGCTAGGGACGAGGAGCCACTTTCAGATGCCGATTCCGATTACCTGGATCTGAAGACTAATATTGCCAAGCTAGAGGATTCTGTTCGCAAATTTAGACGAGAGCAGAGGGATGAAAGTGGTGACGAGGATGAAGAGAGCCCAGATGATACGCGCACGCGACGGAAAGGACGCGACGTCAAGGGCCGTGTTATTACCAGAGGGCCGCGCAAAGCAGCCGTTCCCACCGGCGACATTCGAGCCCGTATGGGTAGGGCATCCCAGGCATTTATCGAGGAGAACTATGAAGAGGCAAAGCTGCTTGTGGAGGAAGTCATTCGAATCAATGCCGAGACGCACGAGGCGTGGACCTTGTTGGCGTCGATATTCAGAGAGCTGGGGGATATCGATAAAACTCTGCTGGCCCTTATATATGCCGCCCATCTAAGGCCAAAGGATGCTACGCAGTGGTTGAGCGCCGCTAGATTTGCCTTGGAGGAGACGGGGGACCATAGGAGCAAGAACCTCCCTTCGGCCAAATTCTGTTTTTCGTCCGCCATTCGCGCAAACCCGAAGGATGACTTCGAAGCCCGATGCGGCAAAGCAGAAGTGTTGCGCGAAATGGGCAGTACCAGCGCTGCCATCGTCGAGTATAGGCACATTCTGAAGCAAAGGCCACACGACACCAGCATTTTGAGGCTCATCTCCGAGGCATATATTGAAAAGGATAACGTCAAAGCGGCTTTAAATCTTTACAGCGAAGCTATAGACTTCTACAAAGCCTCGGACAGTCAGCCTGGCGAGGAATTTACGTGGTCAGACGTTAATATCTATGTTGAGTTGCATGCCTACCTCGGTCAATACGTCGATGCTGTCAAAGAGCTTAAATCACTATCACGGTGGATACTGGGTCGCGAGTCGGAGTCGTACTGGGACGATGTACTGGATGATGACCGCGAATGGGATTCCGATGATGCTCGAAGGGTATTACATCCGAGCTTCTACCAGGGAAAATACGGCCTGCATCAGTATGGCGATGGTCTTCCCATGGAACTGCGTGTGAAGCTTGGACTATACCGTCTCAGATTAGGCTTCCATGCCGAAGCACTTGTATGTCTATTCTAACAATGAGATTATGACCAAAGCTAACTATTATAGTCACATCTTCACTGGCTTGGTCCAGAAAGCGATTACTTTGCGGACCGTGTGCTTGACTACCCGGATCTTTTCCACGAGGCAGCTGATAGTCTCTACCAAGCTGGCCTCCCGGAAGAAGCTCTTGTATTTTATCGGGCATTGAGAGCCGTCTCAAGCCAAGAAGACGCAAGTTTATATTTGCAGATGGGCAAATGCTACTTAGATGGAAAACGCAACAGGGAAGCCGAAGAGAGCTTTCAGCAAGCCATTACTCTGGATCAAGAAAACATCGACGCCCGCGTACATCTAGCCAAACTGTACGAGGAGCTCAATGAGCAGGAACAAGCTTTCATTTACGTCAACGAAATCATGAACCTAAGAAGATTACAGAACTCGAAAAAGAAGCAGCAAAAGTCATTGCAGGATACAACACAAGATAATGATACCCTAATGCCGACAGTGACTCGCACAAAGTCGTACTACAAACCCAAGCGACTTGTCAATGCAGAAGAACGGCAAAGGCAAGAACAGGCTGCTTCAGACCGACTACAGGAGCAGTATTCTGTGATGCGGTTGGAGCGGGATGCCATGCGCGCTGGTGACGAGACATCGACACTGGCGTGGATGGAGGCAGCTGCGGACCTTATTGATGATTTCAGGGGTTTCAAGACATTTTACCCCTGGGACAAATATGTTCGATTCTTGGGCTATACGGTGGGCCCAGCCCGTGGACAGCCCCAGACAGGAGCAACACCCCTTGATGCGGACCTTGCCGAGATGGCTAATCGAATCTCTTTCAGTAAGTTATCGTTCAAAAAGCGAGAATATTGCAACCTAACAGTATCTAGAACTTGGAGCAGATGTCGACAACAGGAATAATGTGGCAGTAGAGATCCCAGAGAATTATCGAGGCATACCGTTTTCAGACTGGCTTGATATATTCCTTGACTACGCACTTTGTCTTGTAAGATATGGCAAGCACCAAGAGGCGTATGAAATTTGCGAGGCGGCAAAGGATGCGGTGGTATTCTATCACTCGAGAGAAGATATGTTTTTGATACATGTTTGTTGGTGTGGTATGTAACTATCCTTTAACTCCCCAAATTTCCCTGCTGACAATAACCAAAGCCTGTGCGGTTCTTGCAAATGATGAAGAAACCTGCGTATCGGCATGCAGATATTTCATGAAGGATTATCAGTTTACAACCGATACTTACAGAATGTTTGCTGCATTGACGAGGCTTTGCCAGTCTCCAATATCCTGGTACAGCTCCGGGCCGACGCAGAAATACATGCTCAGACAGATTAAAGCTATGGATTATGGACTCGTCAACGATGATGCGAGGCGGAAATTCTTCTCGGAGAAGGGTTCATACTCGGCCCAGGACGAATCCGGCCGCTTGATTGTCAATAAAGACATGGACATCGCACTGCTTATGGTGTATGGCCATATTTTATATACTGGGACGAGCTACGCATATGCTCTCAGTAAGTTCACGGCGACTGACATAAAAACTATCTTTCGTACTAACTGGGATAGATTATTTCTTCAGGGCTTACGCCTTGGACCCTGAAAACCCTATGATAAAGCTCAGTATCGGCCTTGGCTATGTACATCATGGCTTAAAGCGCCAGTCAGAAAATCGTCAATTCCAAATCATGCAAGGAATGACTTTCCTTCTTGATTATTACAAGTCTCGCAGAGCCTCAGATAAAGCAGAAGAACGCCAAGAAGCAAGCTACAACGTTGCGAGAACGTATCAGATGGTTGGCCTCTCACATCTTGCCTTACCGTACTATCAAGAGATACTTGACGAGGCGCGGTCATCAGCAACCAAGGAAGACCTGGTTCTAGATGCTGCATTTAATCTGCAAACTATGTATTCGATGGGTGGAAACATGAGAATGGCCGACTACATAACATCCACTTGGCTACAGAAGTAGCTCTCAGTTGCTCGTCATAGCCTCAAATAAACAAATGATAAACATGCACAACAATAACTAGAACCGTGTCTGTGAAATTGATCAAAAAGCAACTACTCCGAACGACCAGAAGTAAATTACGTTGTGGCAGTACGTGAACTCAAGGCGAAAATGGATACCGACATATTAAGTTCACCAAACAACAGGCATGTAGTTTCATATAAAATGTATATATTCCATTCGAGTATCTAGAACTATGGATTCTTCAATGATCTAAAGAGAAGAACAATGCCGTAATCCAATGTGATTGTGTATGTAACCTCAGCTGATTCCCATATTTTCAAGGAGGTCGGAACGACTTCTCAAAGCTAGGCGCCCAGCAACGGGTATAAAAATGCTCTCCGCACAGCGCGAAAACAGCCTCGTCGACTGTGACAACAAGGCTGCCGTTAAGTAATGTTTTTGAAGCTGGCGTTAGTTTAGAAAGAAGAGAAAGGAAGGGAAAATTCGAAAGGCAAATAAATAGTTGTGACCGTGCACAGCCGAGGGATGGATCCGTCCGAGACTAAACTACTCTTGGCGTAGCGCCTCATTCGACCACCAAGCCAGATCTGGCCCTTGCGTAAACTTGCGGGCAAGCTGTCATTCTGGTGAACGACGCATATCTATCCCCACGTAACAACAACTTCCTCCCAAGGAACCAACTTGGCACCGGGTGCACTGCAACTCTTATACCTTGTCGCGTCATATTTTCTAGTCAACTCTACCATTAGGGCTTCCTTTGGACAAGGCCTTCCGACACTGTGGGAGAGCTGTGCACAAAAGCCGAAATGGACCATGAGGCATTGAAAGAGCAATGGGGGGAGATGGAGGACAGGGACGGGATCCGCCTCAGTTGGAATGTTTTCCCCAGCTCGCGCATGGTAAGTCAGAGCCCTAATTGTGCATAGCCGGAGTTTTGACAAGAAATAGGAAGCTTCAAGACTCGTTGTCCCCATAGGCGCATTGTATACCCCTCTGAAGGAGAAGCCAGATACGCCTCTCCTTCAATTTGAGCCTGTTACGTGCAAACCTCCTTGCAGAGCTGTTCTCAATCCCTTCTGGTGAGCCAATCTTCATAATAATCTTACGAGCCGTAGTTAACTGTTAAATAGCCAAGTTGATGTTCGAGCGCGTCTGTGGATCTGTCCATTCTGCCTCTCACGCAACGCCCTCCCACCACATTATAAGGATATCACCCAAAATGCCATTCCCCCGGAGCTTCATCTCCAGAACACCACCATCGAATACCGACTCTCGAGACCTGCCCCAAGCCCGCCAGTTTTCCTCTACGTTGTGGACACTTGCCAAGAAGAAGACAGTCTTTCCGCGCTGAAAGAGAGCCTTATTATGAGTCTTAGTCTTTTGCCAGAGAATGCCTTGGTGGGCCTCATTACATACGGGACCATGGTACGCGATAATCTCCCCTATACAAACTACCGCGTCTAACAAATACTAGGCTCAAGTGCATGAGATCGGGTATACGGAGTGCGCAAAGTCATACGTTTTCCGAGGAAGCAAAGACTATTCGGCAAAGCAGGTACAAGAAATGCTGGGGTTGCTTAATGCTGGACTCAGGCCCGCAATGCAACAGCCGCAGCAGCCCGGCAGACCTGCGCCGATGGGACCAGCTTCGCGATTCCTTCAACCTGTCCAGCAATGCGAATTCCAGCTTGTTAAGGCTCTCGAACAACTGCAGAAGGATCCATGGCCAGTGTCCAACGACCGGAGGAATCTGCGTTGCACCGGTGTGGCTTTGAGCGTGGCCGTGGGTCTCATGGAGACCTCGTTTCAAAATGCAGGAGGACGTATTATGCTTTTCGCAGGCGGACCAGCAACCGAAGGTCCAGGACTGGTTGTCGGCCCAGAGCTAAGAGAGCCAATCCGATCTCACCACGATATTGACAGGGACCAAATCAAATATTACAAGAAGGCATTGAAGGTAAGAAGAAGCTGCTGCAATCTCGTCGAGTTCGTGTGCTAATTTTTCCAGTTTTATGATAACCTAGCCAAACGTACTGCACATAACGGCCATGTCATCGACATCTTCGCAGGCTGTTTGGATCAAGTTGGATTACTTGAAATGAAGGGGCTCGCAAATTCGACTGGCGGATACATGATTTTGACTGACAGCTTTACCTCGTCTATGTTCAAACAATCCTTCGTTCGGGTGTTTGAAAAGGACGCAGACGACAACCTTTTGATGGGTTTCAATGCATCCCTTGAGGTCCTGACGACAAAGGAACTTAAGGTGACGGGCCTAATTGGCCATGCGGTTTCGATGAACAAAAAATCCACGTCAGTCGGCGAGACAGAGTGCGGTATTGGAAACACATGTTCCTGGAAGATGTGTAGTATCGATCCAAGCTCTAGTTACGGTATCTACTTCGAAATTGCTAGCCAGGGAGGTCCAGCCCAACAACAGCAAGCGCCACAGAAGGGGATGTTGCAATTCCTTACATACTATCAGCATTCGTCAGGCCAGTTCCACTTGAGGGTGACTACGGTGGCACGAAACCTGAGTGGCCCTGCTGGTGACCCAGCTATTGCGCAGTCTTTCGATCAAGAGACCGCTGCAGTCTTGATGTCCCGCATTGCTGTCTTCAAGGCGGAAGTGGATGACGGTCCCGACGTACTGAGATGGGTGGATAGGATGTTGATCCGTCTATGCTCGAGGTTCGCGGACTATCGTAAGGATGACCCGTCGTCGTTCCGTCTGGAAAAGAACTTCACTCTATACCCACAGTTCATGTTCCATCTTCGCAGGAGTCAGTTCTTGCAAGTATTCAACAACTCGCCCGATGAGACTGCCTTTTATAGGCACGTGCTGAACCAAGAAGATGTCAGCAACTCGTTGATTATGATTCAGCCAACGCTCGACTCGTACACCTTCGATCAGGAGGGCAGCCAGCCGGTTTTGCTTGATTCTACCTCGATCCAGCCCACACACATTCTCCTTCTCGATACCTTTTTCCACATTCTCATCTTCCACGGAGAGACAATTGCGGAGTGGAGGAAAGCTGGTTACCAGGACCAAGAAGGTTACGAGAACTTCGCAACCCTCTTGGAGGAACCGAAGGAAGATGCTAGGGTAAGTTTTTATATGACTGTGTGTGGTTAAACTTTTGATTATGATTCTAACGATATGTAGGAGCTGATCACCGATCGATTCCCTCTTCCCCGTTTCATTGTTTGTGACGCTGGAGGCTCCCAAGCTAGATTCCTTCTCTCCAAGCTTAACCCCTCAACTACCCATACGACAGGTTCATATGGCGGGGTTGGCGCAACAAACGCGCAGACGATTTTCACGGACGACGTTTCTTTGCAGACATTCATGGATCATTTGATGAAGTAAGTAGACCGGTTTCTGAAGACTAGGTTTCATACTAACACAACATTCTTTAGGTTAGCGGTCAGCGGCACGAACTGAGAAAGCATAGATGGTATGAGGCATGAGGGCAGGCAGGCTGAGGGAATTAGATTATCCGTTCCGGCAACTACTGGCGACGTCAAATATCGATTCTGTAGCAACTGAAGAATTGCAAACCAAAGATTAGTCAAATAGGAAATATAATGGGAATCAATGTTCATCGTTGAGGCGTATTGTACTTGTGAGGCCTGCCCCAAATATCACGAGGGCCAGTGCAGGCGGGAAATGATACTCGCAATCTTAACTAAGAATCCTTTTTCTTATTCGGTTTATTAAATAGTAGAGGCGCATCTGATGGCCAATTGTACGGTAACTAGAGTCACCAGGCGTGGAAGCTTCATTTTCCTGCCATAGTTGCTGTCCACACTCACGATAGGAAATGAGATCAGACTCTTGGCAAGGGTACTCTAGTTCTTGTGATGTTCGCCTATTCCCAACTTAGTCTAGCCCCGCATTCAAAAGCGTGGCCTCACTCCAAAATTTGTTGTTGCCCCAGGCACTCATCGATCGCTTATTCTACTCTAGCGCAGCCCACAAACCCTAACAACCAAAACTTTCGAGTGAGAAGACGACGACGACTATCAAGACACCACCAGTAACGACCCATCGCCCAACGACGACACGATGGTAAGCCCATTCCATTCCGAATCCGACTGCCTTCAGTCCCCAGAGATTTCTCTATTCCACACGCAACTCTCCCGTCCCCGACAGAATCAGTCCCGCGGCGGGAGAGGGAGGAAAAGAGACGCTACCTGGCGAGAAAGAAATACAGAAACGGATGGGCAATTGAGATATGATGCACGAACAACGCTGACCACCGTCCCCTACAGGTTCGATACGCAGCCACCGAAATCCACCCGGCGAAGTCGGCTCGCGCGCGCGGAGCATACCTCCGTGTGTCCTTCAAGAACACCCGCGAGACCGCCCAGGCCATCAATGGCTGGAAGCTCGAGCGTGCCGTGAAGTTCCTCGAGAACGTCCAGGAGCACAAGGAGGCTGTTGCCATGAGGAGGTACGCCGGCGGAACCGGTCGCGCCGCCCAGGGTACGTTTTGAATCTTATCCCCCCGCGGCAGAGAATTTTGTTTGCGTGGGGAAATTTTGCTTGGACATGAGGACTGATTGAATTACAGGCAAGGCTTTCGGTGTCACCCGCGCCCGCTGGCCCGTCAAGTCGGCCGAGTTCCTTCTCGGTCTCCTCAAGAACGCTGAGGCCAACGCCGATACCAAGGGCCTCGATACCGGCAACCTTGTCGTCAAGCACATCCAGGTCAACCAGGCACCAAAGCAGCGCCGCCGCACATACCGTGCACACGGTCGCGTAAGTAGCCTTCCGTCTGCATATCCTGCAGCCAGCAATCCGACCAGAGCAATGTGACTAACTTTTCTCGTCTAGATCAACCCATACATGTCGAACCCATGCCACATCGAGTTGATCCTTACCGAGAGCGAGGAGGTTGTTGCCAAGGGAGAGGCCGTCGAGGGACGCGAGGTGTTGCACTTGAGCTCGAGACAGCGTGGAGCCCGCCAACGTGCTGCCATCACTGCTGCTTAGATATCTCTCTCTCAATATCAGGGTTTTATTAAGTTGTAGCTTTGTGCGCTTGCTTCCTTTTACCATTTCGGGCTTGCGGGTCGTGTTGTGTGTGAGTGGTGGCGCAATGACTTGAGCTGGGTGCGCGGTGGCCGCATTTTTACTACGGTCCTGTGTAAACTTCAGTAGCATATGGCTGGGTATTGGTCACGCATGATGAGCTCGTTTTGTTATCTTCCTGGTTCCGTGTTGTGCTGTGCTGTGCTGTTGTTGTGTTGTGTGTGATGGCGATTGTGTTGGTGAATATGACAAGTGACTTGTTGGTTGATTGCCCATTTGCCTTGCAGATACAGGGGATGCAACAGCAAAACCCCATGAACGATACAGACCATTTCGATCACACGAGGCCCGTTCATGAGAATGCCGTATAACCTCCTCAGATTACGACAGAGCCCAGACCTTCAACGAACAACGACGCACGGTATTCTCCTCCCCAGGCATCGTATCCACTAGCCCCAAACAATCTCGACCCAACCCACCTTCCCTCCTCCCAAATCAAGCACCCCAAGACAAAACCACCCCGATGCACCTACCCCGACTCAACTCCAACATAATCCCACACACCCTTATCTCCCCCCCTAATCTCTTCACCGACCCTCTGCGCGCCCCCATCACCGACCGGGCAAACACCCCATCCCAGTCTCACAATCTCGATCAACACAGAATATGCGCATGCGCTTATCACCTTCCCAACCCATGTCCTGACGTGCTCGGTGATAATCCCACTCCCACCCGCGACAATTCGTCCGGCGCTGTGCACCCGTCTCCACTTCGGTGCTGACCTGGGCTGGACGGAGGTGTGTGACACGAAGCGCAGGCAGGTGGGCGGGTATGGGAGGCGTACTTGGTTGGACTGCGGGGTCGGTGGAATTGGTTTCGTTTGGCGTATATAATGATACTGCTTTTACCTGAAAAGAGGAATTAGCAAGTCCAATGGGCATTCCATCATATTTATACACTGTTGACATTTCAGTCGACGGGGTGAGTAGGTAGGGGGGTAGGGTACTGGAGGCCGAGATGATCACGGGATGTGATGATGGTTACGAATGAACAAAGATTTGATGTTCGACGCAGACAAGAGTGTAGAATTTATTTCGCAGACTAGAGAGATATACCATATACCCAAAAAAACAAATAGATCCCAAAAAGAACGCCCCCATCTACCCCCCTTAATTCGCTGTCTAATCCCAAACCAAGCCAGGAATCGTATTATCGATGCCCATCCCACAACGCCTTCTAACACCCCATCATCTATCCTCAAAGTCCATCGCTCCCATCTAAAATCACTCCCAAAATCTATCCCCTGCACACACACACATCACACACATCACACACGCTCCGCCCTCCAATCCCTCACCTCGACCCCGGGTATCACACACGCCGCATGGGCAATCTTACTCTTCTTACTCCCCCCAACCGCACTATCCACGCTCCCAAAGCTCGAGGCCCTCGTAATCCCCGACGTAGCGGACCTCTTCAGCCTCGTCGCGGGCGGTGACCATGCCCTCAGAAAATCCCCC
>JPJU01001445.1:0-14334 GCA_000750735.1 Pseudogymnoascus sp. VKM F-4246
TGACGCCACTTCTGAAACACCCGCGAGCATGGTGCGGGGTGTGTCTCGCACTGCTCGTCGGGACGGGGGAGTTCATCTTCCAACTTCCATCTTTGCCTTCCAGCGCGAAAGATGGCGTGGTGTGGTCTCATACGGAAGGCGGGTCTATTTGCGGTCCGAGACACGTGGGGGGGAGAGGTGGGGAGAGGGGGGCTGGATAGAGGAGGATTGAGGCATGGAAGGTGGCAGGATGGTCAGTATCAAGCTTTTGTGTTTGGTGGTGGATTGTCCGTTCTATTTGTGGGGGGGATAATGATATGCCTATGCCTATCCATCCTGCACAGCCCTGCTCTATCGTCCTTCCTCTATCCCATTTCCCTTCCAAGGCCTGTAGCCAGCTTCCTTCTATGCCGTCCACCTTCCGAGGCCGTATAGCTAGCTCCCAATGTAACGACACCCTCGAGGTCAACCATCCATTCACTCACTCCCTCCGAGGTCGCATAGCTAGCTTCCAATAGAACCACCATCCTCGAGACCAATCATGGCTCGCTCACTTCCCCCTCAGCTCACCCAGCGCAGCTATATCAGCCATGAAGCGACGGGCACTCGCACCCACGACCTCCTTGACCCAGAAATCCACATCGCTGTCCAGGATAGCTGCTAGGCCGAATTGGAGTCCGTCCAGAATATCCTGATACTTGATCTCCGAGCCGTCTATAACGGGTCGTGCTGAGGGCGGTGCTAGGGCCGGCACGGCTTTGTGAAGGGCGAGGGATGAAGGGGCTGCTGGGCTTGTTGCTGATGGGATAATAGGCCGGTGACTGGGAGTCATATCGCGTTTGACAGGATCGCCGGTTTTCAGACCAGATTCCGGAAGCGCTGAGTATTCCAGAGTATGGTCAGTCGATAGGCTAGCAAGTGGGCAGATTTTCCTCGAATAGATAGATGGCTTTTTCATCGACGGACGCTGGCATGGCGCCCCCAGTACAGTAGACGACAGCCCGGTCACAGTCGTCTCTTTCTTGACATTGGTTGCTGGCCGTACGCCGTGCTTCCCGAGTCTTCCATGAGGAATTCGATTTCTCGGCGTGGACTCGTGTACACCATCCCTTTGGCAAATACGCCCTCCAGTAGCTTTGCGGCGCAACGCGTGGTGAGGCCCCCGAAATATTGCTGGTCCCAGGAACGAGCCACGGCATGGAGCAATGTATTGCCTACGGGAATCCGCCTGTTTTATTGACCCAGTGGGAATCGGTATTCGTGAGTAGAGTGGTGCTTTCCGAGCAAATCCGTGTAAAGGCGTGCGATCAGCTCCATGACTAGATACCGATCGAAGGCGGCCCTGGCCGAAACGAAGGAGGCCTTTCCAGTATGCGTTGGGCGGCAACATTCTGCATCCCTATTTTGCGGTATCGATAATGTTGCCTTCACTTGATCCAGCCTCACGTAGAGATATACGCCGGCCATCGTGAATCACGGCGGCCCGGGTCGCTCTTGCCTCCATTGTTGCCTTTGTCAACCCAATGCGCGTCGGGGACCAATCTTGGGTGTCGAGGGACCAGAGCGTACATCTTCCGCCCTATCGAATGTCCTTAATACCGGGTGAGGAGTATATCTCCAGTTGTCGGTTTCCCTTTCTTAAAAGGTATTCAATCGCGCTGAAATCCTTCTTGTTGAGGCCAATGTTCTTCTCGAACTCGTGTCTGCAGCGTTCGGTTAGCGCCAATTGCTCCTCAACACAACCTGCGGAGCTCTGTCATACCTAGCAAACTTCTCGAAATGCATCTTGGTCTCCTGTGCGAACTTTGTCAGCGAATGGAGCTCACATGAGCTGGCCGAGGTTAACATACAGCCGGCTTCTTTCTGCTTTCCCGTAGGCATTTTCTATAGAGTGCCAAGGCCTCTTTCTGTAACCCGGAGAGCCTCATTTGGCACGATGTGTTCTTAGGAATATACGAGGCACGAGTTGATTCGACGGATAGAATGTTTAGAGAGCTTTCGGACAGCTTGTTGACTCGATCTTAAAGTTGCGGAATATTTCTTCATTCGTGGAAAGCTAGAGGCCGTATGATTCCGCCGATCCGCAGCCGATGAGCAGGGGTACCGATTTTGCGGGGATGTACCGTTGGAGATCTGCCGTTGGGGTAAACTGCGGGACAACCGTGGCAGATATCAAATGGGGGTCGGAAATACTTAAGAGACAGGCTCCGGTTTGGTTTACGATGTAGAACACAGCAAAAATGCTGGACTTCTCATGGTTTAAGCTCCGGAAGCAAGAGCACCGAAAACCGGCCATGTCATCATCCTTTACCGTACGTCAGCGCTCACCATGCATCTTGCATTCTCACTTTAAGCTTCTGGATGCTAACACTCTCCAGAGACTCGTTCGATTTTTGGCCACCGATGGTCGGACTTATTATGGAGATGCCATTCTACCCTCGGGCGTGACCGATCTTGCTAAGACCAAACAAGCCAGAGTTATTGAAGGTTCCATCTTTGGGAATTATAAGATAACCAACAAGATTGTCGACATCAAACGACTCTTGACACCCCTGGCACTTGAGGATGTCCGAACAGTTCGCTGCCTTGGGCTCAACTATGAAAAGCACGCCAGGGAGTCAAATCTGCCACTTCCAGAATACCCCGTCCTGTTTTACAAGCCAGTAACCTCCCTCACTGGCCCCTTTGACCCCATCCCGGTCCACCCTCAGGCCCAAGTGGGAGAAGGTCTCGACTATGAAGGGGAAATGGTCATTGTCATAGGGAAACCTTGCTCTGATGTCTCCGAGTCAGAGGCTTTGGACTATATCCTTGGCTATGCAGTCGGAAACGACGTTTCTCACCGCGACTGGCAGCTTAAGCACGGAGGAGGGCAATGGGGAATTGGCAAAGGATTTGATGGATGGGGACCTTTCGGGCCAGGGATCGTGAGCAAAAGCGTCATTGGAAACCCCCAGTCCTTACGCATAAGCACGAAGGTGAATGGGAAGATCGTCCAGGATGATAGTACGGACGATATGATTTTTGGACTTGCGAAGTCTATTGCATTCCTAAGCATGGGTACGACCTTGCTTCCCGGAGACGTGATTTTCACTGGAACGTAAGTATCTCATTTCCTGCTCAATGAAATGTATAAAGCACCCTTAACTTACAACATATAGGCCCTCCGGTGTTGGAATGGGAATGAGTCCCCAATGCTGGCTGAAGGATGGTGATGTTGTGGAAGTCTCCCTGGAGAACGTTGGAACTGTCTCAAATAAAGTGAGATTCGACAAACCAACGGCGAAACTCTGATATGCTTTGGCTGGCTTGACGCGCATTTCGTGGGAGGTTTATGGATAGAAACAAGGTATTGGATTATACCCTTACAGTAGAAATATATAGCCGCCAACCTGAGGTTGACTCAATGCAATTGCCCTTCAATACTCATTGCACTCTAATGTAGAGTTCATCAATCATTAAATTTTGGTTCATTCTATGTACATCAATCAGTCAAAGGGGATCCTTCTCAATCCTTCCCCACCGCCTCTTCTCTTCATCTCTTGTGCAGCAGCCACGCTACTCGGCACTTTAATTCCGCAGCAATCGCCCCAGCTGTTCATCTGATGCACATGCTTCATGCCATCCACCATAACCACAACCTCTCCACCTTCGGCATCCTCGCCTTCCTCGGGTAGACCAAGATCCTCTTCCCGATTCATCTCCTCCACCGCTGGCACGAGCGATCCAAACATGAAGTGCTGCATCACAGGCAGCTTCTTCAGGACCTCAGCGACAAACATCCGCTTCATGCCATCCAGCACCTTCTCCCAAGATTTAGCAGCTGATATGTCGTCCAGCATCGGCGAGTGCCATCGCAGACCCTCAACATTCTTGACGCTATTGACGAAAGCTACCTGGTTTAGGTATAGGTAATCCGTGCCAAACTCCTCGAGAATAATGTTTTGGTGGATGGAAAGTGGGCGGATGTAGGGATGGTGGAGCAGTTGGCTTGCGCCGAAGAGGAAGGGCAGGAATTGGTAGTCGTCAAGCCCCCAGACTCCGTGAGAGCCGGCGGGCTCGAGATAGTATGTAGACTGGATATGACGCATAAGTGTTAGGTATTTGGTGAACACCTTGAGCACCAGGTGTTGGAAGTCATCGGGTGTGATTATGGAGAGCTGGTACAGGCAGAGGAGCCACACCATGAAGTTCAGCTCGTGACCTGATCCGTAGTCAATGCGTGTGCGGTTGCCGAACGACTGGAGGAAATATGTCGAGACTTCTGTTATCGCCCTCTCGTCAGAGATACCCAGCTTCTTGTGCCACCCGGCGTGTTCCTTCGCCATTAGGTCGATGAAGTCCCGGAAACCCCTGTTACCAAAGCGGGAGTCGCCTTGCTCATCGGCTGGGCTGCGTGCTATCACATCTTCGACGTTGTCGAGTATGTCAAGTATGCTCTGGACGACGGGACTCGGCTCCTTTTTGGAGACGGCGGAGATTGGTGTGTCGACTACAGAACCTGCCAGGCCGAAGACGAAGGCCACTACAAGGTCATGGGTAGGCGAGGCCAGGAATAAGTCGTGATCCTTCTTGGATAATATACGGCGACTGGGCTTTGTGAATTCGAAAGCTGATGTGTCGGGAGGTGAAGGGAGCGGTGGCGTTTCGGGGACTGGGAGGGGGTTCGATGGTGGCGCTTGCCGACGTTTAGACTGTAGCTTTGGGATGCGGTCTCTGAGATTCGGTATACTCGCGGCCTGCGCCTCTTTTGGTGTATTGGTATCGGTAGTTGCAGGCATCTTGATCATATGAAATGGATTGTATGTTGGTGAGTGTCCAAGAGAGCTCCATTACACACAATATCCTGCAAGGCTGAGGAGCTGGAGCTAAGACGCGGGGTGTCCCGCATTTTAGCGTCATTTTCCGCAGCCGTATCAAAAAGTCACCAAGACGAAACAATCAAATTCATCAAGCCCCCCAGTCGTCTACGCCGCGCAACATAGACACCATGTCAGCCTCCCAAGAACCCAGCGCAATCTTGTCGCATCTCCATAGTACAGATGGTTCTGCGACATTTTCACAGAACGGATATACGATCATAGGCGCTGTCAACGGCCCAATCGAAGTTCAGCGTCGCGACGAACTTCCCGAAGAAGCTGCCATCGATGTCATCGTACGCCCAGCAGCAGGTGTTGGAAGTACTCGTGAGCGGCACCTGGAGTCGATTATCGAGCGGACGTTGCGCCAGATTATTTTAATTAGCAACTTTCCTCGGACGCTGATCCAAGTTACTCTCCAAGTAACGAGCATACCCCCAGACGAGACGGCGACTTCCAAGTCAATCCAGACTTCTTCGGTATTTCTTGCTCACCTACACTCCGTTGTACCATGATCTAACATTTTGCCTCTGCAGACTCTACCTATCTTACCCGCATTACTCCAAACCGCGATCCTGGCCCTCCTCTCCGCCGCCATCCCACTCTCCACCTCTTTGACAGCAACTTTCCTCGCCATCTCTGAAAAGGGAAAGATTCTTCAGAGCCCCAGTCTTCTCGAAACCCAGACCGCGCAGTCTATACACGTATTTGCCTTTACCTCGAATGCCGAACCCCTAGTCATTGAGAGTCAAGGCTCCTTTACGCCAGCCCAGTGGGATGAAGTCTGTATTCAAGCGGAGAAGATTTGCTGCGGCTCGGCCGACCCTGACGCTATGGTTGACGAAGGCGAAGACGGTGGCATGATGCAATTTGTTCAGACTGTTGTTGAGGAGAAGGTTGATAAAGATATGGCATGGAGAACGTGATGGGAGACTCTGAGAACCTTCGCCTCACAATAATGTTCACGGCGAGGAACCACAGCTACAGCTCTGCTCCAAGTGGAGCAAAGGACAGGCAGCGGAGCCGAAATATACTTCAGGTCTAAGAACGAGAAGCGGCATTCCATTATGGCTCACATAGCCTTCTCAGTTCGGCCTCAAGTCGTCGCTTTACGGTTGTCAATAGGACGGTTTAAAGCAAAAGGGGCCATGGGAAAAGAAGCTGACGTGGCTGTCAATCAACAAGATACACTTGACGTGTTGTCTTGGGAAGGATGGAGCATTATGCTACGAGATAATGCCAAGATATAACAGACCTCCCCGAACTGTTTTGCTCGATCAGTGGCACTGTCGCCTCATGCTACTCCCAAACCTCCGCATTCATGCATTGCTACTTTGTTGCTGTGACTATTGCCATCGTACCATATATCCTCAAAGGTAAAACACAATCCTACCGTAAGAGCCTCTTCGCGCTCCCTGTCCTCCTCGCCCTTATTCGTGGGAACCAGCTGTCAATTCCAGCGCCCCACTCTCAAGCTGCGAGGCAGCCGCCACCCTAACTACCGAAACGGAGGAGGCAGAGTGCATATCCCCCACGCACAAGCTGTCAGTTCCCAGTATGGGGCTCTATCAAACGTGATACTGGTGGGAGTGTTTCAGGGGTTCGTGTCGTTTCAGGATCGTCTGCGTTCGGGCGACACGCCGACAGCCTGGCGAGCAAGAAGGGACGATATTATGCCATTATTATCAGGGTATGTGAGTGAGCTGATAAGTATCTTCTCTATGCAACCTATATCACGGGTTATGAAGAAGTATGAGGTGACGAAGCCTACTCCTATGAAATCGCTGCGGAGGAAATCCGCCGTGGTGAAGCCGACATCCTCTCCCATTGATAGAGCTCGAACATGCGGAATCACAGCGCCTAGAGCCCAGGAGGCTTGTTACAGAGGAGTGGAGTTCTGGGGCGAGACGAGACAGCTTCGGCCTCGGCCTCCAAGCCGCGGAGGAAGAGGTCGAGGTGCGGCGTACCCTAACACCCCCTTGGCGTATGACTTGGCGCGCGGCTTCAGCTGTCAGTGTGCAATTGCTGCATTGATTCGTGTGCCGACTACCGTCTGTGACGAGAGTGAAGCACGTTGGTATCTATCCACGACGCTGCCTGCTCGGCCTCTTTTGGGTTGGCTGTTGGGGTCTGGTTGTGAGGGTCTGTAGCGCTGGATAGTGGTGTCCAGTTGTGACAGGTGCTATATTGGATCGCAAATATAGAACTTCCCGCGGTCATATCACGACGACTAAGCTCTGTCTCCCTAATCAGCCATTTCTATAGGAGCTATGGGGTAGTATGGATTGGAGCGCCGTCGCAGCTGTGGGATCACCTCAAAGGTCTCAAGGCTGGGACGGGTTACATCGCGAGCTGGAGCTCTCGCCAGTAACATGCTTTCCTCCGTAAAAAGTTATGTAAAGTGAGGGATGGCACGTTCTCCATTGGCGACTCCCATTCGTATGCACTCTCCGCTATACACCTTCGTAACGCGCACGTATACTGCAGCGCTCGAAACACTCGCGGCGCATTCGCTCGCCTATACTGTCGAGAGAAAGTCCCTCCGTATCCTGAGATGCTAGCCTCGTCTCAAGATCACGGGCCGCCTCCTCGCTCCCGTCGCCGCCTCGCCGGGGGGGCAGGTCCTAACTTTTTTTTTTGAAGACGCGAGGCCACGGAATATAAGAGGTGAATGGCCTCGCTTTTGGTGTCCTGTTGTTAGGTCGTCGCTGTGCTGGCCCCTACTACCGTCTTTTTTACCTGGACCATCATCGAGTTGCGCTGGGAGCATCGAACCAACATACACCTTACACCATACACCTTAATTCAATTTTCTCTGCATATTTTTGCTGCTATTACCGCGTCTGCCGCTCTCATTAGATTTTATTGTTCCGTCCCGTACCATTTAGAAGCCTGCATTTCGATAGACCGGAGCTGAAGGAAGCCTCTTTTTCCAACACCGAGCCGCCCACATACTCATCATCGAGGACCTGTCGTCTCTAATTCGCCATATTCATACCCCGAGGTCACGCATCTCGACGAAATCGCGCATAAGCGTCAAGCAGCCCTTCTGCACGAACCCTGACAGCAATCACCAGTGGATTCTGTTCCTGTCCGCATACAGCCTCTATCACATTTCATCGGTCCACAACCGTCCACATCGGTCCTCGTGCTACTGTTACGCTCGATCCTGCCGTCATCAAAACACGGTCGAACTATCGATTTGTTAGAAGCGCATCTGTAAGTCATACTATTCGATACATCTCCAGCGTCGCCGAGTAGCCAAGACCATCAATTATGGTAGTCTCACACCATTGGACCCTTGGGGTTGTAGCGGCCGTGACCTGATGTGATAATGGTTCAGTGGGCGCAACGCTAACGATTATCTCGCTCCAAAAGATTAGATTGGCAAATCAGTAAACGCGCCGTTCCCGCCCCGCAATCCCGCTCTGTTGGAACTTGTTCCCCGCCATCTCGAGTCGATAATCCCGCGAATCTCGGTATACGTACTGGTGGTACTCTTGCCCCTCAGGGTCCCTCGGATTTTTTGTCATTTTGATTACTATACTGGACAACAAGACTGTCCTGGCCCTCACATCCACTGCTTATATATATTGATATTTACTCTCGTCTCGACATATACTCTTATTCGTCAATAATTTATATACTTTTATTCGCCTCCCCCAACCTCGCCTTTTCGGATCCTCCGACTCCGGACGGACATACGGACGCATCCACTATCTCCCCCGCCAATCTTGTCATCTGAGTCCAGGTGTGTAACCCCCTCCCCCACGCTCCCCTACATTGGAGTTTTCTTGCTCTTCAGGCTCAATCCTCAGCTCCAGGGTCTCGGGATTTCATATTAATACCCAAATAGATCTCAATACTGAACCCTCCACCCCGAATCCGGCTCCTACTAGCGATACCAGTAACGCCGACTCGATCACAATGTCCGAGCCAAAACCACAACCTTCCTCCCTTCACCCAACTCTCACGCAATCCGACAACATTCCACCTCACAATAATGAATATACCCCAGCTGCAGATTTAGACACATCCTTGCCACAACCCCTAGCGGTGAAGGATTCTGCGCCATTTATAGATTCAGCTCTCCTCGGTGAATCAGTGTTTTACCAACCCTCGAAACCACTCCTGCCCTTGAACACAACAAATAACCCACCACAAAACCACAATGAAGAACTTACGCCTCCTGCAACTGCCTTAGAAGAGAAAGCTCTTCCAGTAGAGCCAGCTATCGCTGACGGGCCTTCAGTACCGGCACTGGCACCGTTTCTCCAAGCCCCAAAGTCATTCAAGAACCACCGCAACACCGCACTATCCGTGGACTCCATACCGAGGCAGACGATTATGAAAGCACTCGCCTCCGGTCGAAGCACACAAAATCCGGAAGCACCCATGGTATCGTCCCTATCGGGCATGATCGCAGCACACCATGCGGGCGACAGCAGGCCTGGCACATCCTCATCACAGAAGCTCTCGGCAGCATTATCCGAGCTCGCTTCAAACGCTGCGAGGTGTGGTAGCACACCGGCTACCGCCCGATTTCCTGCACTGCAATCACCATGCTTCTATCATGAACGCTTCGACGATGCCGTCAACATCGACAGGGTCCTCGAGGAGATCAACGGTGACGAGTACATGACACACTCGCGCCTGATGCAGACCGCCACAGGGGTGCGGGAGGTCTCAAAGCAGCTGCAGCGTCGCCCAATCAAGCGTGCGGTCCGGAATGTTATGATTGTGACGAAAGCAAGAGACAACCAGCTTGTCACGCTGACAAGGAACCTGGCGGAGTGGCTCCTTAGCACACCACGCTATGGGTCTGATATCGGCGTGAACGTGTACGTTGACGCGAAGCTGCGCGATTCTAAACGCTTCAACAGTGCCGGCTTGATCGCACCAGATTCTCGTTACCAGCACATGCTCAAGTACTGGTCGCCGGATCTCTGCTGGAGCCAGCCGGAGAAATTCGACTTGGTGTTGACGCTTGGGGGTGATGGCACCGTACTATTCACCTCATGGCTCTTTCAGCGCATCGTCCCTCCCATCCTCTCCTTCAGCCTCGGCAGCCTCGGCTTCCTGACAAACTTCGAGTTCGACAGGTACAAGTCTCACCTCAACAAGGTGATGGGTGATGAGGGCATGAGGGTCAACCTCCGCATGCGTTTTACGTGCACAGTGTACCGCGACGGCGCGAACGGGGACGATATGGAGGAGGGCGAGCAATTCGAGGTTCTCAACGAACTTGTTATCGACCGCGGACCATCGCCATATGTCTCGAACCTCGAGCTGTACGGCGACAACGAGCTTCTCACTGTCGTCCAAGCGGACGGCTGTATCTTCTCCACTCCCACTGGTTAGTCTCTTCCCTCCCCCCTGAAGACCATCTTAAAGCTAACCCACACCCAGGCTCAACCGCCTACTCCCTCTCCGCTGGCGGCTCCCTTGTCCACCCCGACATCCCCGCCATCCTCCTCACCCCCATCTGCCCCCACACGCTCTCTTTCCGCCCCATGGTCCTCTCAGACAGTCTCCTCCTCCGTGTCTCGATCCCCAAGAACTCGCGCGCAACAGCCTACTGCTCCTTCGACGGCAAGGGCCGCGTCGAGCTCAAGCAGGGCGACCATGTCACTATCGCTGCCTCGCAGTACCCCTTCCCGACCGTGACGCGCACGGGCGCTGAGTGGTTCGACAGCGTGTCGCGCACGCTACGCTGGAACACGCGCGGTGCGATGCAGAAGGGTTGGAGTGGCGAGGAGGGGAAGGAGGATGAGGAAGAGCAGGGTTGGGATATTGATACCGATTCGGGTTTCTATGGGAGCGAGGGGGATAGCAGCACCGCTAGCCCGTTGAGGAGACAGATGAGCTTGCTAGGGATGTGAGGAGTTTCTTGATGACGGATATGGGATTGGATAAGACCTTAGAAATTTAGAGGGTCCTCGGGCACGCTCGTTTGGACATTGTTGGGCGTTTTTTGGGAGATCGGTGGGGACTTTTCAGTATTTATATCGCCGCGAGGATGTAGCTCGCTGGCTTAGATGACTCGGTATGAATGTATATGATGGTTAGGGCCGGAAACGGCGCCAGTCTCGGGCGAGGCTTGTGCGAGCTGGTCTCCGCTGTCTGTTTTTTTCTTTCCAGATCTTCTGTTCACGATGGTAATTGATTGTGCCGCGATTGTGTTTGCTTCGGATTTTAAACTGGATAACCATCTCACATTTATCGGTATATAAAGGTTTTGTAAGGGTAATAGTATCTAAGAAACAAAATAACCAATTTGTAAAGCTAATAACAAATAGAAAGTTTCGTAAGTGGCCTATATTGCCCCATAACCATAAGATCTATATACTCTTTGAGTACTTGGAGACCTTCGAAATACAACTAATGAAATCATCATTCGCGATCATCTGTTGACACTCCCTGTTGGCCACATTGAGCCCTTGTCTCAGAACAATGCTTGCACGGCACAAACGTCGTGTCGTTGAAATAACTCATGTCGCCTGCCTGCGCAGCTTGTAATAATAAAAATTCCAAGATAAGAGTAGGGGGTACAATGTCATGGTTGTCGACAAGATGGGCCAGCAATTTCCCATGAGAAAATGCAGACCTTGATCCTTCACATCCTGGAAGATTGCAGTCGTACATACAATACCAACTAACAGAGTGAGCTTGACGATAGTGCTCAACTATGACGCCCTCTGAAGATCGAAAGTCACAATGGGCAAATGCGCACTTTGGGGAGTTATGCTCAACCTTGATGTGTTCGATAAGCTTTCCCCAAGTGGTGAATCCATTGCTGTGCCGGGTGCAACTCTCGACTGGGCAGCGATGTGGGCGACCCCCTTCATGCAGGGTTATGGAGTGCACCTTGAGATCTTCGACAGTATTGAAAGGCTCCTTGGTCGTACATCCATGAACCTTGCATCGGCGGGACTGGATATCGTTCATGAGATGAGGATGTCGAGTTTTGATGTGGTTGTCAAGTTTATCTTTGCGTGGATATCCTCTGGAGCTACTCGGGCAACTCGAATCCGGGCACTTGAATTTGCGTTCCTTCGAATGGGTCTCTGAGTGACGCTTCAGGTCATGCCGCTTTGCAAACCCTTCCCCATGCTTGCATCCAGGGACATCGCACCAATGGGTCTTCAAATGAAGTTTGAGATGCCGGTCGAAGTCGGCGTCGGTCTTGAATGTGACTCCGGATTTTCTAGATCGACAGCCAGGCCATTGGCACGTACCTGGAACAACAAACATGCCTTTAACCTCATCGCAATGGTGATGCAGGTGCTGAATAAATTGCTCTGTGGTCAAGAACGACTCCTTTTTGCAGGATGGCCATTTGCAACGCATTCGTGCTACTTTCGCAGAGACCAATGCGTCTGCATCTTCCTGTCGTTTTTCCCGGCCGAACGCCCTTTTAGAGTCAGTCTAAAAAAAAAAAGGATTACCTAAAGTGATCTGTCTGTTCCTTCTGGTTGAAGGCCAAGCTGCTGGTTGGTCCATTTGCGATGTGGTCCAAGGGTCCGAGGCTGCCTTGTGCGCCCTGCCAGGCTCTAGACCAATCGAAACCAGAGCCATCAGTTGGTGACGTGCCAAGGGCGTTTGGAAAGGCGCCATCGGGGACGCCCTGTTGGCCTTGGAAATTTTGCTGCTGCTCCTCGAAGTCCGTAGCTGGAGTGTGCCACTCTGGGTGAAATGGAGAGAGGTCGTTTTGAGTATTCTGTATTGCAGGAGAGCAGTAGTCGTTGAGGAAGTTGTTTGTAGCAACTGAGTTCTGTGCCTCAAGAAATGCTGGATCGAGGTAGTCGGGATCGAACAATGATGCATTGTTCAACTGGTATCGTCCATCAATGTTGGATGAGGCGGTGAAGGGTGCTGTGAATTCACTGGAAGAAGTGGTGCCCATAGAGGGATCGTCGTCCTGGAAGTCTGTGACCAAAAACGCGGAGAGGTCGAATGGGGTGTTAAGGTTGTGAGAATCCATTTCGAAATTCGATACGGTAATAACTGTGAAAATGGGAGTGTTCTGTGAAGTTCAAAGATCTGAGCAATTGCGAATATTATGAAGATGAGAAGATGAGAAGATGAGAAGGGGGAAAAGATTTCGAGAGGCTGGAGAAGTTGGAGAAGCCTCGCGCCCTGTTAGCGCCGATTTCTCACAATTCAGGATGCACAAAGAGGGCGTAGAGTAAATGGATGGCCACTATGCATGGCCCATATGCATGTCCATTACTTTCAGTTTACCACAGCACAATAGTCTACGTATTTAATTCCAGTCACATCCCACGCCACACCCTGGGAGTTGCAATACATATTGTATCCAGCCTTCCCTTAAAACGACACCTTGAATCCCTTGATCCAAGCGGCAATAGCGATCGGCGAACCTAGCAAGCCATCTACGGGCGCGAATAGCATTTCCCCAGAGACCGGGGCGCTAAAGACCCGCTGCCCACAGATTCTTTCATACCGCCGCACAGACGGCAACTACAATTCGGACGTAAGCTGCTTTGTCTATTGCAACGGCACGACTGAGAAGCAGGTAAGTGAAGAGAACCCCTACATGATCAATTATAACGAGTACCCGAAACCCAACGGCACTAAGTAGAATATCCTTTTTTTTGGTGATCGTGAAAAGTGGATATAAACACCAAGACCTTTGCACTTTCCTATTTGAGACCTGTTCACGCCCTCTTTCCGCCCATGAGCCATGCTGCTTAACCCCTCCACTGCGCCACTATGAAGACGCAAACATATATATCGTCCTGTCCGACCATGCCAAAATCTCGCCATTACAACTCATAACCCCCTCGCACATTCCGCCAAAAATGTCCAACTCAAGCGGTTGCACCGACACCAGCATATGGAGTCCATACAAATTCTCTTGCTCCCTTGCTCTGGGACCAAGATCCAACCACACCGGCGAAGGCGAACTCGACCTACTGAACGCCTGCTGTTCCTCGCCTGACAAAGTTGGAACAGTTGACGGAGGCTGCCGTGCTTACTGTAATTCGACGAGCCGAGAGCAGGGCAAGCAGGTGGGAGACTGCCTTTTTAATTATTTGCGGGAACATCGAGAAGAAGCTAACGGTTACGGGTGTGACGCGCCACCACCTGAGAGCTCTGCAACAATGTTGGGGAGAACTAGCGGTTGGACCGGGTTGGCGATGCTGGGTCTTGTGGTCTCGGCGGCTGCGACAATGTTGTAGGAGGGTTATCAAAGACGGCGAGCATGTGGATAGTCTTGGCAGCCATGCTGTACTACTTGGTGGTAAAGGGTTAATATCGCAAGGGTAGGCGTAGAGGGGAGAGAGGGCGCTTCAGCAGAATATCTTTGCGGTCTACACATACTGTATAATGAGAACCGAAGTTATGATTGATAGAAGTAATCTGACTAGATAAATATAAATGTAACCCAAATAGCATTCTTCGTCCTTGGACGGGATATCCTCTGTAACGCCAAACCCAACCTGCGCCTTCAAACCCCACCAGCCCAACA
>JPJU01001446.1:0-19804 GCA_000750735.1 Pseudogymnoascus sp. VKM F-4246
TTTTTTTGGTTTTTTTTGGCGCTTTCGGTTGACCCCCGTTCGGTTGACGACTGCGTGGCGATAATCGGGCTCGAACTCCATGTCTTCCTCGAAAGATCGGGTTTTATATTCTAACTTTTTTTTGCAACAGAGCCTTCGCTTCAAAGTCGTGTTTATTTAGTTAAATTTCGAGGTTCGAACCGGCGCCCTTATGGAGCTGTGGGGTTCGAAGTCGCGTCTGTTCAAAAGGGGGTTGTTGCGTAGCAACAAAGGGGTAGCTTAGCCTCGCCGCTTGTCGACTTCCACCGCACATATTCAAAGCTGCAAACAAGATACAATTCCAATATTCTACTCATTCTATATTCGTTGAGTTGATCTTTAAATCTAAACAAATAAAACTCCATCCACTTCACCTCACCTCTCACCAAAATGCAATAACCCTCACCTCGACACTCTCCCTCCCCTCCTCCCCACAAACATCCCCAATATCCGGACTCCCATGCCACGGCGCCTCCGCCTCCTCTCCGCCCCCCAACGCCGCACTATCAAAAAACTTGACAACCAGCACCTCCTCCCTCGTCTGCTTCGACACATAATGCCACTTCAGCTTCCCCGCATCAACCTCCGTCTCCGCCTCCGCATCCTCCCCCTGAACACCCAGCAACGCCACCTCTCGCAGAAAATCCCCTCCCAGCTCCGGATGTCCCGGAACGCGGAGATCATACGGATAATAAACTAACTCCCCCGTATCCTCTCGTCGCGGCGCAACACACAACGGATCCCTTTCCACGGTTCTCAGCGGCCGCCATACACTATACGCCGCATACCGCGGTCCCATACCATCGCGGTTGTACCGCTCAGCGATCACGGAATTGGCTTCGGCGCTGGTAGCTTTAAAGGGCAAGTCTGCACAAATCCCGTCTTCGGCGCCGATTACCCCGCTCTCGCGCGCCTGATGCTCAATATCCCGCCGCCAGGAGCGGATGCACTGACGCGCGCTGAGAGGCGTAAAGTCAACATGCGGGAGGCGAGCCGGTCCGACTCCAGCGCCAGCGGGAATGTGCTTTGGGGTGTTAGTGGAGTGATCGTTGTTGTTTACTGTGCCGCGGAAGTCAGCGCCGGCGCGGTTGGTTGATCCCGCGCGGCGGCCGGTGTTGGGCCAGTTTGGGGCGTTGATGCCGCGGGGACGGCTTTTGCGGACGAAGCTGTGGGTTATGAAGATGTGTTTTGCGCCGGTGGTTTTGGTGAGGAGAGCGCGGATCTCGGGGTAGTAGGTTTCCTCGAGGAGGTGCTGGTCGTCTATGTTGAGGTGGGCGTTGGAGGGGTCGAAGAGCGCGGATTTGTGGTTGAGGACGCTGAAGCCGTGGCTTTTTAGAAGATTGGCGGGATTGTATCCTGGTGATGAAATATCTGGGCGATTAAAGACATTCTGTTGAGGACGCTGAAGCCGTGGCTTTTTAGAAGATTGGCGGGATTGTATCCTGGTGATGAAATATCTGGGCGGATATCGATCAGTGGGAATGGTCTGTTGACGAATTTCCTGAATACTGGCGTTGTGAGGTAGGGCCTCTGCCAAGCGTCTGCGTCGTCCACCCCCGCATCGATGACGAAGAGGGAGAATTTGCCGTGAAGCTGTGCATCTAAAGAGCCCATGACTGATGAATATATGCAGAGATATGAAATAAAATACGAAAGGAAAGAGAGCTGGGCTAAATATATAAGCTATGGAAGATGTGGAAGATGTGGAAGGGGAAATGTCGTAGCTGTAGCCTTGTGTGTCCGTTTGATATCATGAGCGCCAAGCATCGTGGGGTGGCTGAGGCAGCGGCTGAGGCATGATCGAATCATAGAGGGGTATCTATACACGACCCTATCCACCAAAGACTATCAGTTTATTCACTTGGTTTAAGAATAATCTCCCAAGGTTAATTTTAAATTATTGTGTTGTTCCATATGCAAGTTGAGATGTCTATCTAGTAGGAAAGACCCCTATGGTTTATTTTGAGATCACCGACCAATCCCACCCCTTCTATGAAATAAGCTTATTGTATCCGACAGGGATTTTTCGCCTCAAAGAACGTAGCGGAATCATGGGTTTGGCATTTTGAAATGACATGTCGTGTGGTATACTCTACCCCAGGTACTCCACAAACTCCTCCCATTTAGCATCCTTTCGCAAGGCCTCGAAGTCCTGATCAGATAATGAAATAACCAAATCGACGTCGCCATCCCTGGTCAATGGCATCATATAGGCAAGCGACAGTGCATCCGGCAGCTTCGGCCTTCTCACGAAATCAGGCTTCCCCAGCGCGTCCCCAAAGGCAGCATGGTATAGCTTCTGGGCCACCCAGCTGGTGACCATGATATCTGTTTCTACTTTCAATGTCGCGCCATAGTTGATCGTAGTCTTATCCTTCTCGTTCTGTAGAATATGAAAAAACGAGCGCATGGCATGGTCGTCGATCTGACTCAAGCCACGGCGGACTTTGATTGTCATCGCAGAGAGACTCTCGTTCAGTGCCTCTTCAAGGGATACTTGGACGAGAGCGCACATAACAGCGTGGCCCATGTACCCTTCATGGATGGGAGTTTCAAGCCTCTGGCGTCCATTTACAGCGCGATTTAGCATTGTTTTGCTGTCCTTTGGGAGGTGTGTTGAACGAGCAGCCGCTGTTCGAAGCCAGATAAATGTCGAAATAGCATCATTGCTCGATACGTATTTAATGTCGGAGTCCGGGGAGCATAGCTTCGATGCTTCGGCCTTCAATGCCGAGATGCTAGCACGAGGGAAGCGGAAGGTCCTCCAAGTTCCCGTCGATGGTGGGGGAGGCCACGTTGGCTCTTCTGCGCCTAGCTGAGAGGGGTATCTGATCGATTCCATATCAAGGGGTTCTTCTCCGGGTTTAAGTGGCGGGACAATAGTCTCTGCGTCTGCATTTCCCCAACGGACGTACTCCTCTGAAAGCTTCTCCCCGCGACAAAGGCTGGCGAACTGGCGAATGAATTGGTCGTTGCCATTTGCATCCATCACACCGTGGAAGGTAGAGATGGTCAGCAGCAGACCGCCGTTGACGAGGTTAGCCTGCATGATGCAAACTGGCTTGACCACATCACGAGGGTAGCTGTTGACAAAACCGTATGCCGGAGAGAGAATCTCTCCATCGAGCATCGATGAAGGAGCCCGGGCCTTGACCAAGTCTGCGTAGGTTGGGCAGCTGTCTTTGCAGTCTTTAACATGGACGAATCTAGACGCTGATTCATGCGGCTCATACCCGACAACTTTGTAGGTGCCTGAACTTCCATCTCCAAAGCCCTCGACGATGACTTGACCCGCAAGCCATGGGTAAGACTGAATAATTTCCCCTGCTGCCTTCTCAAGGGTAGAAATTGCCGCCGGTTGCTGAGATTCGCTCTTGATAGGAAATCCCAGGGTAACCACAGTATATGCGGGTGTTATCTGTCCCAACGGGCCGAGACTCTTTTCAAGACCCATGGCTATTTTCCACAGACAAGGTGAGGCGAATGTCTAGCCGAAGTGGGGTGAAGTTGGAGATATTGAGCGCTTTAGGTGCTTTATAGAGTAGAAATGAACGGACGTGGCACTGGAAACCCTTTGTTTATATTTGGCGCGGCACAGATTAATCAGCGCCTTCCATTTCAATTCGACATCATCCGACCCACGACCCTACAAAAATCCATCACCCCACGCAAACCTCCTCCCGCTCTTCCATCATCCTACTGCAGAGCATCTTCATCATGAATTCACCTACGGAGACAGTAACATTCGCGCCAATGGTACCCATTCCGTTGCCCCAGTTAATGTCGCGAAGCGAATCAAAGAGTTGAAATTACTGGTCGACACTTCAAACCCACAAGCAGAACGCATCCAACAATGGCCGAACATACGTGCCGTAATTGCGGCCTACGAGGATGGCACGATCACAGGACAATCTCAAACCTTTTTTGTTGATGGAGTTCAAGTAACCCGCGAAAGGGCAGTGAACGGACCCGGATGGGCATGGAGTGAAGTAATTGTCAAATGATTCGATTCATACTTTTGAACGATAACAAAACATAAATTCAGGGGGGGTTAGGATGCCAACTTGTGCAGAAAGCTACCTAAAGACCATGAAGCAATCGTGGATAGCTCAGAGTTAAGAGTATACGGGATTATAACTGACCGATGCTGACGGCCGACGGGGTTTTGTGGCGGAAAGGGCCGTGCCTGGTGGCTGTCATCGCCCGCCCTTATCTTGGACATCTTGACGACGACGACGACCAACGCCGAACTCAGCTTGATGCCCCACGGCATTCACCACCAAGACCAGTCTTTTGCTGCTCTTTAGTTGTTGACCACCATCATTTAGCCTCGCGATGGACTCGCCATTAGCCGTTTTAAAGTTTCTCTTCTTTAAAACCCCCTTCATCCTGAAAACCGCCCTGTCCCACGCCTTCGGATTGTCCCTAACTGCCTCAAAATGGGACTTCCGCACCGCTTTAGTCGTCAACATTATCCGTGAGATGTTGTGCAACTCTCCTCCAACATCAATATCGAAGCAACAAGAGAGTACACTGAAGGACCCTGGAATCAAAGGCAAGATGTGGGTTAGCAAAGTCACAATGCCCGCACCATCGGAGGATGCGCTGTTAGATTTGCTGGTCAACACAATCGACGCTCTCAAGCACGAAAACGAGTCGATCGCCAGGCCGGCTCTTGTGCCGGTTGAGGCAGAATGGACAGGTTACCGGGCAGACGTTGCAGATAACGCACCTGAGCCATCAATTTCAGAAACCGAGAAGTACGACAGCATGGTCAAGGAACTTGCCAGCGACATAACTGTGCTGTACTTTCACGGTGGTTCACTCTATCTGATGGATCCCTGCACTAGTAGATCAGCTGTAGCGAAATACAGCAAGATCACGGGAGGTCGTGTGCTCTCTGTGCGCTATCGCCTGGCGCCACAGAATCCCTTCCCATCCGCTCTGCTTGATGCTTTCGTCTCCTATCTGTCCCTCCTCTACCCACCAGCTGGTTCGCTTCACAAACCTGTCCCTGCATCTCAAATAGTCTTTGCGGGTGACTCCGCTGGCGGAAACATCTCCGCTGTCCTCCTGCAAACCCTCCTGCAGATCCACCGCGCAGCACCTGCTGGGACCACCCCCACCGTCCTTTTCCACGGTAAAGAGGTTGAATTACCTCTCCCTGCTGGCCTCGCGCTGAGTTCCCCCTCTCTTGACCTCACGCGATCCATGCCATCGACAAAAACAAACGCACTTTACGATTACCTCCCCCCGCCCTCAATTGCACTAGAGAAGTCGCCCCCCTGCGAAATCTGGCCCGCCAAGCCGCCACGTGCCTATCTCTATTGCGAGGGGAGCACGCTTTGCCACCCTTTTGTGTCACCGCTCTCAGCCGAGTCTTGGGCAGGAGCACCGCCTATATTGGTCGTGAGTGGCGAGGAGATGCTTGCGGATGAGGGCAAGGCGTTTGCGCAGAAGGCTGCGAGACAGGGTGTCACAGTCGTCTGGGAGCAATATGAGGCTATGCCGCATTGCTTTGCCCTGCTTTTAGAAGGTAACGCGGCGGGGGCGATGAGCTTTGATACCTGGGCGGACTTTGTGAAGATGGCTGTGCGTCACCCAGAGGAGATTGTGCCGAAGGCGGACTTTATCACGGCGAAAACCTTGGTTAGACAGCCGGTGGATATTGGGAAATTGATTGAGATGAGTGATGAAGTTATCTTGGAGAGAATGAAGAAGTCGAGGCAGGAGATAATTGAGTCCGCTGCCACGGATTAATAAAGCGGTATGGGAATCGTCTGTATGTATAACTCTCTCTACTATTTGTATTTTATTATACCTGTTAGCTTGATATAAATACCACAATTTTTGCCGTGCATCTGTAGCACTGCATATTATCTTACACAAATGACACTGCCACGTTGGGATTAAATTTGTCCCACAACGGCGGATGGCGGTGTTACGGGTCACGAAGTTTCTCCATATTTCGATAGCACCACAAGTTCCATGCATGAAATACCAAGGGTACTGCGCAGAAATAATTTTATATTAAGGAGAGTACAGTTTGATTCTATGAAACATTCACTCATATAATAGTTGAAGTACACGAACTTCTCAAATGGCGAATAATTACGAGGACACCCGCAATTTTCCACCAATCTCCTCATCGTCTAGAAGTTGCGTCTGACACGGCGGCCAGCTGGTGCTTCCGCCTCTGCGTTCCAGGCAGCCTGTCTCTCAGCAGCCAATGCATCCTCAGTCTCGTTGAAAGTGAGATCCTTGAAGTGCGTGACCTCGCCTCCGCGGTTGGTATCAACCTCAACCACAAGCGGGTGTCCTGGAACGAGAGTCATGATTGGGGTATCGACAGCAGCCTCGTCTCTTGCGGATGCGCCGCCCATGCTGATGACTTTCCCGTAAGGAAGGCGCTTGGTGCATTTTCCGCCGAGGTTCATGGCTGCTCCTTGACGGTTGGCGACGGCGACGAGTTGGGCTCCGAGGCAGGCCCAGTTGGCACCGATGGTATCGAGGCCTCCGGGAACGACTTTGTCGTACATGAGAAGGACACTGACTTGAGTCCAGTCCTCAACCTTGTCTGCAAATTGATTAGTTGCGTTCTTCAAGAGAGCAATGCGTGCAAGCATATATACGTACTCGTGTTGGCATAGGCATCTGGGACGCACTTGTCCTTCTTAAGCGCATCTGCAAAGATGGGCTTGCCGCTCGATGTACCATCCTTATTGTTGTAGGCATCAACGGCGTGGCCGACTTCATGCTGGAACACAGAGATGGATGCAGTGTTGCCCTGGAACACAACCATGCCGCCAAGTTCATAAGCGCTGCCACCACCTGGGAAACCCATCACGTATGAGACGGACTGACGCTCATGGACGGGCAGGCGTCCAAAATAGTCTACCAGTTGGTTGATACTACGGTATGTTAGCAACTGATGTTCGGGGTAAACGATATTCGGGAAATCAAGCTGCACTTACGAGAGAGGCGCATCCTTGTGTCTGCACATGATCCACGGCTCACCACAGTCAGAGTATTTGACATCATATACATGGAAGTCGGTTGGCTTGAGCGGCGGTTTGGCGTTCTTCCCCTGGGTGGCGCAAGCTTCCGGAATCTTTCCATGAGCCCATTCCTTATGGGTGCTCTTAGTTGAGGGCATGTGTGCCAGCAACTTTGAGTTTACGTGGGGTCCTAGGCCATCCTTGAAAAGGACTGGCTTTCCGAGGTCGGCAATGACTGGGGCGCTGAGCAGGGCCAGAGCTGCAACAGCAGCCTTCATGGTATAGGAGAACATTTTGATGTAGATATATCGTAGTCCCTAACTGATCTCTTGAAGCTTTTTGTGATATACTGGAGGGAATGAAGGGGGATTTCCCCCATTTATAGATTTCGGCCTCGTAAATGTTATAACTCCATGGGGTGAGCTTAAGGCCGTAACCACAAATAAATGACATGGGTTATCCCATGAATGCCTTGTGATAAAAAAGACATCTGGGGGCTAAGCGTCGCGATTGCCTAAAATGAGTGTAGGATTCATGCTAGGGTTCCCCAGTTTCATCTTGTAAGATCACACGTAGTACCAGCCAGAGACATTTACGAAATCTCCGTTTAGGAAGCATAATACACAGATTGTAATGGTGCCTGGCGTATGGTATTTAGACCTTGTGATTGTAGCGTATCCCAAGCGAATTGAAAACGACAAGCTGTATTCGAGAAATCCTTGGCTTAGTAAGAATATAGTGTCGGCGAAAGCGTGCACTGCTTCGCGGGTTAGAAACTTTGGGCTTACACGTGCTCCTGGCCTTGTCCTACGGAGGATGACAATGATCGGCGCCTTTGTGAGTTAAGTCTGTGGCTGAGGAAGACACCCTTAATTAGAACACGAAGGCACCTTCTCATTTTGTAGAATAGCGGACTCTGTCCCTGCTGCCTTGTCCAACGGCTTTCCCGAGCGGGAGAATAAGATCATCCTGGTATTCTGCTCTGCTAGCCATAACAAATCCACACTTTCAAATGCTTGTCGTTTTTAACCCCGCGGGGTAAGCCTTGATAACTATATTTTTGGTTCGGGAGGCGTAGCTTAACTTATCGTGGCAGAGGGGCGCGTCTGTCCGCATCCTGACCACGCATTCATCTTAGTACGTAGATCTTAGTGGCTGTCAGCGATCCGATCCCTACTTAAGTTGGTGGTATCAATCTACCAAACATCTTTGTCACAAGGGTGAGCAGGGATTAAGCTGAGAAAGCTGAACTAGCCGAACGGCGGCCACGCATGCCACTCGGGGGCCATAAATAGAGCGATGAATTGTTTAGGCTGCAGTACTCTTGTCCATTATATCGTAGAGTTCCTGGATCGGAACCTAGGTTACTCAGGAGATCCTTTGTCCCAAGTACTACGTAAATCCTCATGAACGGGACCAATAGGCCCAGTAGATGCTGGGGAAGCGGATGACCGCGGGACGGACACGGAACTGTGTATTCTCCGTATATGGGCCAGACGGTATTACTGTGAGTTATTCGATCTGACTTCTATACACCGATAATCTTTTCTTTTCAACTATCTCCCACGTTGTCTTTGGAACGGGGTCTCCGAAGATGTCCAAAGTAGCGCCTGGCATGTCCACCTCTCGTCCAAAGAACAACTCTCGTGTGGTTTTGAATACGAAAATATATCAACAATCACAGCTTTATATTGAATCAAATAAGTGCCTATCCTAGAAACCCCATACTCCACCGACGTTTTCACGGTGTTGGTACAAGTCTTTCTTCCTTCTTCTAAACGGTGTACATCATGTTTGTAAGTCCACTTGTTGTCATCTAGAGTGTACGCCGAGCAAGTGTTGAAAAATATCGCTCAAGAGGGACTCGAACATTTGATTATCCGAGCCACCACTGTGAAAGCTCTCCACATCATTAGTTTCCATTCTCATTTCCACCCCCGGGAGATTTGGCACGAGGTTTTCCATTCTTGGAGCTGACTTTGGTTGGAGCCTTGAGCCAGCCATCTTCCTTGAGAACTGCATCAATGGCATGGCCCCAAACAGTAGCCATCTTTTTAAAGCCTCCCACGTTTGGATGAGTCCGCGTTCCATCAGGTTCCGTCCAGATGTCGTTTTTAAGGGTTATAAAACCATTGTCCATTTCGGCCAGCATAACGTGCAATCCCCTCCCCTTCATATCTTTTGCCAGGGCTCTGTATTGTGCATTAACTTGCTGCACCTCTTTATTGGCCTGGCCGTTGGGTATGAGTGTTGAGAGGATGATCACGGTATTGGGAGATTTGGCGAAGCAATCCAAGATTAGTTTTTCCATCCGTGTATGGACACCAGCGATATTGTCTCGCTTTACAGCATCGTTTGTGCCAGCATTAATCAGGATCAGATTCGGCTTATATTTTGCAATAGAAGGAGAAGCAGAATTTTGGACTTGGGCGACTTTAAATCCCGGGTAACCTTCGGTTTGCTGTCATTGTTTAGCTTCCAACTCTACCGAAAATGATGAGAGTATAATGCGTACGTTGTCTGCCATCTTACCAAACGGTTGGGAGCCAACCATGTTCACCTTCCATCCGTCCGATACTAGCTTATCTCTGAGGTCCTTTCTGTAGCCATTTCCGTTGGTGCCCGGTGCAGCTGGGTTGCCTTTTGTGATAGAGGCACCCAGGGGCATTATACGGAGGTAGAAGTCTTCGGCGCGCCGACTAACGTGATGCTCTTGTGGATTTTGGTGTAGATCTTGGTTATCGTTTGGGCTGATGCTATCATAAGGAGCGGCAGCAATTGGCACACATAGGGAGAGCAGCAGGCCATATCTGGCGAGCATCATTTTGAATGACACCATGTTGACTATCTGAAATGCTTGTATATTGAATAAACTTGGGGGGTGGGTATTTATTTAAGTATATCTCATAGAAATCGCCACAGCCTCGAATCCACCTAGGGATCATTGGCTATTCAGCCCACAAAGCCATCATCGCCTGGCCCTTTCCACTCAGGCGACGTCATTCCACATAGCGATGAGATCCGCATTCCTGCCTCATGAGATCCGTAATATCATGTCAATTATCTCGTAAATCGGGCGTGAGCGTCAACATCAGCCCTGGGGCCCACTTTCACAGTCAGCCAGGATTGCTCCTTTAACGGGGTTCGACCCCTAAGACGTCCAGGAATAGCAACTGTGGACGCTCCTGCGTGACCCACTTGTTGTTGCGAAGCTTCATGGGATTCAGAGCTAAATCCTTCGGGCCCGGGCGGATGGCGTGAAGGGCGGCGCGCTAGACGACTAGCCAGTCCCTTCCCCACGCTCGAATTTAGACGGTCTTTGCGCTAATGCGCTACAGCTGATCAACACATCTCAGTCGTATTTTCCGGCCGAAAACCGATGCTCAGACCGGTTCGGCGGTGAAGTACTATAGGGAGTATTCCTAGCCTTTGCTTACAGTGAGAAGTGCTAGCGATAATCACTTCTGTCTTAGTCGGCGATTTTCATATTTTTAAGATTTGGTTCCCGTTTAACCCTGACGTCGATTCCGATTCGCTGCATCCAAGACATATAATTTTGGGGATCAATCCTTCGATCCTTGGAATAATATTTCGCAAACCGAACCACGGGATGCTGTTTCGTTTGCTCAAAGCTCTTTAGTAACTGAGCGGTGCTATTATGATTCAATACCGCAATCTATGGATATCGCCGTCCGAAGTTTTAATACGTGTATACCCTGCTGTGGGAAGCGTGCTGGCCTCGAACAGTCTGGCATTCGCTGCACTAGATACTTATCTTGGGAGCATTTAGAGTGCATAGGCGTTGAATATCCAATAGCAAACGGTCAATACGTCTGCAGGGCTTGCGAGACAGATAAAACTTCCGCGGAGCTTAGCCCCGGCGGTATGATCAGCTTAAGCAGTCGAAAAGCTAGAAAGGGCTGTCGGGTCCAGGCTAGAGGTTGTGAGAAGAATTTCCAATTGCGGCGCTCTAAACCCACCCATCTACGACAGATTCTCGGGACCCGTGCTCACATGCCTGTTAAGCTAATAGAGTATGCAGTACTTTTCAATGGTTCATTTTCTGGGTTGGCTTATGGTTCGGATTAGGGTCTGGGATCACGGAATAACCATCTTGTAACGACAGCGCTACCTTAATCACAATAGCGTCCGTAACCTACTGACAATATATTTTCAGACCTCAAGAATACCATATCGCCATAGTTGCTAAAGGTATTTATTTGTATGATTTGAAATCGGCGCGTATATCGACAAATTTTAAATCAAGACCAGTATATGTAGCAAAGAGCCAGTAGTCCCTCGCCTCCGTAGACATATGTGCCACGCATCTCGCAAAAAATTCACACAGCTCCTGGGCTAGCAAAGTACGACCAGCCAAATATGCAGCGCCCCCAAACGCCATAGCCGCAACCCGTGCGTTTACTACAAACAGAGCCACCAAACACCCCCACCCCACCCGCCAAACATCGCCACGAAACCCTCCCTACTTCCGTCCCCGATCAATGCTAACATCCAAACTCCATAGACTATCCCAAATCACGCTTTTCTTCCCCGGGCTCGTCCCCGTGCTTGTCGGCGCCTAAGACACAAAAAACACACCGTCAGCTTCACGGCCCAAGGAGACGGTCCAGGACCGCCGGAGTAGGATCGGAGTCGCGCACCTCTAGTCCGCTCGAGCCGGCCGCCTGTAATTGCGGCGGCTGGTTCGGTCGCGGTGTTATATCCGTCGCTGACGAGGGGTGCAGGGAGTCTTCGCCGTCGACGACGGCGGTGGTATCGGTTTGCTTAGAGGGCGTAGACGCAAAGGGTACTGCTTTGCGGGAATTGTTGCTGCTGCGGCGGCTGTCGAGGCTGCGGCTGAGCGTCTTGCTGATGTTGTCTACCGCACTCCCTGATATCTTCTTCGAATGCCGGATACTCCCTGTCGCATCCACGTTCGCTGCGGCGACGGTGCTCTTCCCGAGACTTGGCGTCAGGGGCGGCGCTCCTGGCTTCTCTTCCACGGCATCGATTAAGTACCAACGTAGCCCGTCGGATAGGTCAAACGGATTGTCATCCTCGAAACTATCGTCTACGCTCACATCACCTAGTGACCCGTGGTCGCCAGTCGTCGACAGCTGACCAGTCATCGACTTCGACAGGTCCACCACGCGGCTCTCGACGCGCTGGATACGAGCGAGCAACCAGTCGCGCGAGCGCAACTTATGGGTGTCTTGCTCACGCAGGAAGTAGTGGGGGGCGCCAACGTTGAAAGCAGCCCATGCGCCATTAGCCTGGTTGCGTGTGGGCAAGAAGAGGGCGAGGTCGCCATCCTTAAAGTGCCGATAGGCAATCTTCTCGTGTGCCTCCTTCTGTGCGGCATGCGACTTATCGCGATATGTTCGCGCATCACGTGTGGATTTGCGAGCCTGGTGCTCGGTTTCTTTGATGCGCTTCAGGATGGTATCGCAGAAAGCTTCGATATCGAAGCTACCGATGGCGGAGAGATAAGATTCATACTTCTCGCTCTCAACCTCGGAGTCGTCATTATGCATCCAGTAGAGAAGGTCAAGGTCACCGCTGTCGACCATTGGTTTCTTTGCTTGGCCAGATGTGCTTCGTCGCATGACGGAGCTGGGGTCAGAGGAGTCGGTGAGATTGGCTCGCTCTTGTCGTGGTATGCGCGTTATTATCATAGAATCAGCCTCTCTCGTTACGGAATAACTGAGTCGGTCAAGCAGTCTCCAAATACGATCGTTCTGCGCGTAAAGTCGCTGGGTAAGATCCTTCGCGCGCATGGTGCGTCCTTCAAATCTACCATTGACTTTCTCGAATTTGGCCTGAGACTCTTCAAGGCGGCCTTCGACAGATTTAAGCTGCTCCTGCAGACTCCCAACCTGAGTCCTTGAGCTAGTTAGCTGCGCTATTAATGAGGTAACTTTCTGTTCTTCCTCCTTGACCCTGCTTCGCAGCGCCTCTGAACCAGTCTCCCCTTCAGCAAACTTAGTTCGGAGGCCGGTGAGCTCCTGTTGATGTTCTGCCATGTTCGATTCCAGGGCGGCGTATTTCGCCCTCTCCTCAACGATCTCCTCGCGGAGTCTGACGGTTTCTGACTCATCAGAGCTCAATCTGTCCTTAACGTCTGCCAATTCTTTCCTGACTTCTGCTATTTTTTCCTGGGCCTCGTCTCGGTCGGCATGTGCCAGTGCAAGGTCTCTTTCGTGCACACCTGCTTGGGTCATAAGATCTTTAATACGAGAAGAAAGATTCTCGGCCAATAACGTTGATTGGACTGGCCCATCAGCAGCGGGAAATAGAACCGAATGTAGACCACGAAGCGATGCAGTTGCTTCGTGTCGAGCATCCTCTGCGGAATCAATTCGATCTTTGAGTTCCTTATTCTCCTCCATCACCCTGTTCAGTTGCTTCTGCAGAGTATCATTCGACTCTCTCTGCAGTTGCGCATCTCCCCGCAGGAAGTCAACCTGACCCTGGGCCTTATGAGATTCAGCTTCAGCATCAGCCCGAACCTTATTAAGCTCGGTGCGTAGGGTGTGTAGTTGCTCGTCCAATGTCAGCCTCTCATTCTCCCTGGATCTGTCGATGCTATCCTCGTAGTCCTCCAGCTGGCTTTTGAGACGCCTATTGTCGTCTTCGAGAGATTTTCGTTCGGTACCAAATTCCCGCAGCTGCGCTTCTAGATTCTGCATGAGATCCTGTTTAGTCGAAGTAGCTTCCTCAACCTGGGTTCTCAGGTCTGTTAACATCGTCGATTTCGCGGCGGCTTCCTTCTCAAGACCGGCTGCCCGCTCACGTTCGGCGATTAGGTCGGCTTCAAGGCGTATATACCTCTGCGCAGCGGCCTTGTCATCCTGAGTCTTATTCGCCGAATATCGCCGCGATGAGACAGACGAAGGTCTCGAAATGTCGTCTCGGAACTGAGGAGATGAGGCCATGTTGCCCCCATCATGTTCATCTGGGGTGATACTGGATGGGAGAGGAAATATGTTTCCCGAAGATGTCCTCGACGCATGGCTCTGTTGGTGCAGCAGACTTTCGAGCTTCCTTACTCTGCTCTCTGCGCCTTTAAGCTTAGTCTCAGTCTTGGCCTTCTCGCTTTGCAAGGTTCTGATGAGATCGTCATCTCCACGGACAAGCAAGGTGCTGCGACCCACAGATGACTCGTGGAAGCTTCCATTTTTAAAGGCTTTTGCACGTCTGGTTTGTTGCTTTGTGGGAGTGCTCAAATCTGTGACAATCTGAGATACTTCCGCGATAATATCAGGATGCGCATTCGTGGAGTTTAGTCTTTTGATCAGATCCTCAAGATCTTGCCTTGATACCAGGGGAAGTTGATCCTCGTCTCCAAGAAGGTTGACCTCGAGGCCAAGGACTTTCTGTTCCGGTTTCTCGGCCCAGAAATAGAAACCCGTATTCTTCTGCCACCTTTTGCGTCTTCGTCCTTCCTCGTCCTGAAACGAGGCCATTTCATTCGCAAGGGTAGACGAGTCGCTCTTCATCTTGTCGGACCATTCGCGGCGCCGGATGGCTTCGGCCACGAATGAAGCATATACAATAGGAAGCCGTGCAACAAGTAATATAAGCTCGAGTGACTTTTGTCCATTGTCGGAGATCTCCAAGCCATCAGTCCTCCTGTTCATTTCAGTGCACAACGTATTAAGAGTAGCAATGCCCTGCATAATTTCCACAGCTTCGACGGCAGCACCATTGCGCATGTTGGTTGCATCACCCACAACTTCATTCATTTCCATGCATCTCTTCGACAGGCTCGGTAAGAAACTTCTGGTATGGAGCAAGGCAGTCTTGGACGCCTGCGATATCGATTTCGGTGTTTCCTCATAATCTAACAGGTTGTTGTAATCGATCTCGACCTTGTTCAGAATGGCTTTGATGTCCGCCAAAAGGCTCGCCGGCTCCGAGCTTTGCGCCATAGCATTTACCCCCACGCTGTCCTTTTCCTTTTTCGTGACCCTATCCATGCCCGAATCGATTCTCTTCAGGTCGCGCGTCATATCATCCAGGTTCGTCCTTAACGCTGATATAGCTTCGCTAGCCTCAGCTCCAGCCTGCTGAATATCGTTTATATCGATCAAGTCCGCCAGGCTCGGCTGATGGTTGCCACTCTTTGGATTCTTGCCGCTAATAAATCGGAACATGGTCGTCGTTATTGGCAACGTCCTCAAGAGCTTCGATGACTGCTCCAGCTCTGAAATCCTAACATCGTATTCGTCTATGATATCCTGCGCCCACTTCTGCGTCTGTGGGAACTTCTGTTCCAGCCCAGCGACATGACCCCCCAGATTGACAACTGCAGCGTGGACAGAGCGTACAATAACGTCTATCTCGCCGAACCGCACCTGTGCTTCCTTCGACATACGCTCGCTGTCTTTGACTACCTTGGATGCCCACTCTTTCCGCGTGCGAAAGAGGTCTTTCCATGCGCCGAAGTCATTTTGGTCTGTTATGGTATCGGGGGGGCTTTCTATTTCGTATGTAGAGGGCATCGGTAATTGCGAGACCTGCTCCATGGCCGAGTTCGAGGAGGAGACGTTGAGAATCAGACGGTTATATACAAATATTTCAAGCTGTTTCCACCCGTGTCAGCGCTTGTATCAGTGTAAATGTAAAATCGTTTTCAACAAGGAGCTGCTGTTCGCTCGAGCTGTTCGCTCGAACAGCAACATATGAGGCCATCGCCATACCCTGACCAGCCACGGAACCATAGCTTCCAGGGTCTCCCGCCCCCAAACACATCAACATACCTCAGTAAACAACGACTGCGTCCGAACCGACTTTCCACTTCCCGTGAGGCATATCTGATTCTGTACACTCACACCTCCCTTATCCGCGACCCACGCCTTGAACCCATCCAACCTGCCATCACGTTAGCACACAGTACCTCATCCGGGACCTCCAAGGTAGCGCTCACGAAGCGAAGGCGCCCGGCTCCGTCTGGAGTCGCGCGCCCGTATGCGCGATATAGACTTGCAGCGCCATATCGCTGGCGTCAGTCTACAGCTTCAGAGGGTAACATGAAGAGAGAAGGAGGTCGAGGGTGGGAGTTGCGAGAAGGAAGAGGTCGCGCGCTGGGTGGATGGAGGTAGCAATGAGTGAGTGACCTGGGTGGACGGAGCTAAGGCATGTAGGGTCAGTCCATCCGTCACCCGTACCCCATCACACGCCGCCACAGGCACCAAATTATCCCGCGCCGTGACTTGCGCTAAAGGACGTCAGCCACTGTGGCCGTGTCTGGTTTGTTTATACTGTGCTGGACGTGGGGGATGCATAAAAGTCAATATCGATCATCTCTAGGTTACGTCTATACTGTCTGATAACTGCTCATATTTTCACATTGCCCTCTCCATCCACAGTCACATGCGCAATATACACAAACAACCGCAACAACGCCAGAGATAAATAAATGTCCGCGCCAGACGTCGACACCGCCGCCGCCAGCGGAATGGCTGGCCTAGAAATCAAGAACCCGGACGCCTCCAAAGATGGCTTCACTGAGCTCCAGCTCTCCGAACTTGAGCGTCAAATCCTCGACCTCTACGACCGTCTCGAGGAGCTTCAGCTTGAGATCGGTCTCCTCAGCGCCTCAGAAGCAACTCAAGATGGTAAGTCGCCGTCGCCCCGCCCCCTCTCGACGATGCACGTGATCTAACTCTCCGCAGCATCCGCCGAAGAAGTCACCGATGAAGACATCCAAGCCGAGCAGCAGGCGCTGTTAGAGGCTAAATCGCGGTATGCGTTGAAGAAGAGTATTGCAGAGAGTATCCTGGTGGCGAATCCGATACTGAAAGCGGTGCATGCTGGGTCGAATGCCAGTCCGATAGAACGGTTTGCTTGCCCGCGATTCCCATATGTACTGTTACTGTTCCAAACTGACTGACCCCGCAGTGACCTCCTCCCACTAATCCAGCAGCGCGATGACGCATCCACGGAACTCGCAGCCACAGCGGCGCAGGTGCTAGCCGCCAGGGAAGCACTCACAGCCGTCGAGGCAGAGCGGGTGGTTCTGTCGCGGAGTAACACGGAGTTGGCGGGTAAGATGGTGGGGCTTGCGGAACAAGTGGAAGTGCAGAAGAAGGGAGATATTTCGGATCCGGAGTTGAGGGGGAAAATTGAGGAGATGGAGCGGGAGGTGAGGAGGAGTCGGCAGAGGTGGAGGTTGATGAAGGGGGTTGCGAGTGGGGTTGTGGCGGGGAGTGGGATGGATTGGGCGAGGGATGAGAAGTTGAGGGCGCTGGTGCTGGAGGAGGATAGTGATGAGGAGTAAGATAGGTGTAGCTACAGGGCATTGGATCACTGTATATCATTGTTCATTTAAAGGACGAGTTGTGGGATGATATATCTTCATGAATATAACAGCCATTGCGGCGTATAATACGCTCCATGTATTCCGTGGATCATTCCAGGCATATGGGAATCCATACTCCAACATAACAAACACCGGGTATCATGACGCCGTAAATGCTCAAACACGCCTCCCAGTCATAATTCCCGTCCAGTAACAAGCTCCATTACCACAAAAACTTCCTGCAGTTCGGCGCACCGCACAAGCACTCAGTCATATCCTTGTGGTGCTTCTGAACCTTGCCATCCTCGGCCAAATCGCCCTCCAGCCCATCCACATAGTCAAACGTCAGTTCTTCACCAGCCGGAATATCATCGATCGCAAAGAAAGCCAGATCGTGGACATGCTTATCAGCATGGTCGCCAACGCGCGCAAAGATCCTCAGATTGGGCTCACAGGAGTGATTGATGAAACGGGTCGGGCCTGCCATAAATTCGCCGTCTACTTCCAGGCATGGTCCTGTCAGACGCTCGTCGATCGAGTCGGGGTCGGAGAATTTGTCGAGTGCGAACAGGTATACGTCCTTTCGCTGGGCCACTCTGCTCTCCTCACGGCGACGCTGTGCTTCTGCGCTCGTGATGATCTCTCCTACATAGGTGTCCACGAACTGCCCCTGATTGATAGTGACGCTTGATCGTACTCCTGGGCAGGTTAGAATTTGCGCCAATTCAGAGGTAAGAAAACCACTTACCCCAGCCACGGCCATCAGCTGTCCGGAATATCTCCAACGGCACTTTGCGACCCTGTTCCACAATGCGGTTGCTACAGTTCTTGGAGCAGGCGCACGAATCATGGCACTCGTACAAGACCAATCGGCTGTCGAGAATATCCTTGCGCAGGCAGCCGGCCTTAGGGCCCTTCGAAAGATAGGCATTAATTTTTTTGGCGGGACCCATCTTATTGTTCCCCCCTTCAACATCTTGGAGACAGTAGCAGCCGCGATACTCGCAGTCGCCGTCGTTGGAGCACTCGCAGCCCATCTTGAATCCGGCCTCCGCGCGTGATACACCTTCACAGAGGATTGAATGCTCAATAAAATGAAATCCATCCGGGAACGTAGCATCGTCGACGACGTTCGTCACAGTAACAGGATAGTCCGAATGGGTGGTAAAGTGTGCAAGCTCACACCAGTTACAATTCTCCTTCTCCTTCTCCAGGCTCTGTGTATCATAGAGGAAAACCACCTCGTCATTGTCTTTCTGTTTTTGTGGTTGGACCTTGGCGATGCTCGGGTGTCGAGAGACGCTGCGCCTCGAATTGAATACGCTCAGATCGAGCTGTTCGGCGGGCTAGATCGTAAAGTTAATATGGTTTCAGACATGAAATTAAACTCAGATCACACACCTTTACTGTGCCATGGTACAGCCGATGTCTCTCCCTCATGTCTTCCACGGCCATCTTTGTTGGCTGCGTCTGGGCGCGTGGACAATCGCGGTCGTCGCGAGGCTGAGGTTGAGTCTTGGGCTTTGAAAGTTGAAGGTGGGAGGTTGACAGCAAGGCGGAAAGGGCCCGCGCACGGGCCACCATGCCTCGGTTGACCCCAATCATGGATTTGGGTGCTCGCTTGACCTTGACCATGCTCTCAAGTGATAAATATATTTGTAAAGATAGATATATAGAGAGAGGCAGGCACTGAGGAGTAAATTTAATAAATGCCATGGCTGTAATTTCTGAGGAAACTTGGGCATTTTAGTAGGCTTCGAAGATGAGGCTCTATTGCAGAATGCGGCTTCATTGTCACCATAAGCTCTCTTTGTCAAGAGCATCGTGAGAAGACTGCTTTCGGCGAGATAGACAAAGACATAATTCCTCGGGTTGAAAGCTAGGTATTCTTGGAGAGATAGTTTCTTGGTTTATTTGTAGCTTTCATACTATTAAATAGGTTGTTGGATAGTTGCAAAGGTAAGAGCTAGCATTTTATAATTTATCGTCAACGAATAAAATAATTTGTTCGAAGTAAATTTATTCCGACCTCACTATTTAATCCAATTTACAGACCATATGTCGAGTTCAAATACTCAGATACACCTTACTTAAATTATCAGAATAATATCACCTATATCTCCATCAATTAATAATAAAACCCAACATCATCACATACTCACTCCAACCCGCCAAGCCCAATCGACCCTACGCTACTGCACGCCACTCCCGCACATAGCGCCCCGCGCCTAGCGCCCCCGCGCCAAATTCTCCTCCAAAATTTATTTATCGCGACAACTCAAAAATCCGATCCCCCGCATCAGCGCCCCGTCGTAGCCGCGACACAAGCCATAACTCCCTCATCCTTACGATCTGAACTCCTCGGTATCACGACGAGCTGTAGGCGATTCGAGAATATACGTCACTCCGAAACGAGACGCACATAACGTCGATTCTTCCACCAGATCAGACAGAGATAAGAAAGTCTCTCCAAGCCGCAAACATG
>JPJU01001450.1:0-15211 GCA_000750735.1 Pseudogymnoascus sp. VKM F-4246
GTTAATGGGATGGGGTGACGTGGGTTTTATTGTTCTTTGTTCTGGGATGTTTATTTTTTCTTTGTTTGGCTTTTTATGTGAGGTGGGTGGATTTATATTCGTGTGATGATGGTTTTTTTACGGGTTATTAGAATTTATAGTCGACAACAGAAACGTCACCCTGCATTAGAATGCACACTTCATATTCGCAATCAGCAACTCATACGAGCATGGAAATGATATCTTTCATCTTCCATCTTTCATCTATCTGTCTATCCATTCTATCTCCCACCCCCGCAATCGCATGCTTTTTAAACATCCACTCCCCTCATGCATCCCTCCCCCCTCCCCCCAAAATGGAATACCCAATCCCAGAATCCTAAACACACCATGGTGCCCAAATGCAAAACTCACAAAAAAACGCCAGCGCTCATCTTTTCCCAAAAAAAAGAAACAAGAACAAGAAAAAGAAAAAAAGAGAAAATCCCGGTATGACGAAAACAAGAACGGTGTGCCACGGCTGTGTAGGTGGTGGACGCCGAAGAGAATGTATGTCCAAGAATGGTTATTTTAAAAACGAGTAGTAATTGAAAGAAGGGTGGCCGTTTATGATGCGGTGAATGAAGGTGTGTTATAACGATGTACAAGAAAAAGCCCAACCCGGTAGTCTGGGTTAGGATGATGGCGGTGTGGTTTAGTGATAAAAAAATTGTAGTTGTGTGGCGGCGCGGTGTGTCTTTCCGGCCGGTGAGAATGCTTGCGCGTATTTCTGTATAGGCGTATTGCGTGCGTGTCGTAGGATTTTGATGGTATGCTATTGTGAGTATGCCAGGCGCGATATATGTTCATCTGGAGTGTTGGGTGATGACGATGCGATATGTGCAGACAAAATCAGGAGGCTCTATGCAACAACCCTGCCTCCTCACTCTTCAAATCCGAACCCGATATCTTCCCCTTAACCTTCGCCGGCGGCGGGCTCTGCACCCTCGTCTCCTGTCCCTGCCCAAGGCTGCCTAGCGGTGACCGCTCGGGCGAGCTCTGGGGGCTAGTCGGTCTCTCCCGCTGGCTGCGCTCTCTCTTCTTCCTCTCTCCCTTCCCCCGTTTCGACCCGGCCATACTGCCGACTGGTGCAACTCCCCCCTCACCACCCAGCGGCACATCCTCAATGGAATCATGGCTCATCCTCCTCTGCGCCGCCGCCGAGAATATCGGTGACAGCTTACCCTCTCTGTTCTCTTCGGATTTATGCCCACTCCCTCTACGCGGACTCGGGCCTTCACTCTCATCCTCAGCATCGCTCGAGGAGTAGCTTCTCGTCCGGCTGACTCTCTGCAGCGGTTCCAGCGACTTCACAGAGGTAAGCGTTTTGGCGCCTGATATCTTCCGCGACAGCACAAGCATCTCCGCATCGGGTGGTATCTCTCCGCGGCGCAGCTTCTCCTCCACCACGCGCCCAGTTACCTGACGATTCAGGTTTGGTGTGCTCGGTGGGAGAGTACTAGCTCTGCTTCCGCTACGACTGCGAGGAATCGAGATATTACTCGCAGACGGGTGCTGCTTTCCTGACATAACGCCCGCCGATGGTGGGGGTTGCATCATCCAGCGCATCCCACCCTTTTGGAATGGATGGCTGCTCACAACGGGAGGATGCAGGTCATTGACCGGCGGGTTGCGCGAGACATAGTACGGGTGCGTGTCTTCCTCCTTCACGGTGCCGAATTTGCCCAATCGCTCTTCCATGGCGCGCAGCTTTGAGCCGACGGATACCTGTGCTGTAGCAAAGGCATCGCGTACACGACGCTGCCCGGCTTTAATGGTGTCAACGCCCCAAAGCTCCTCGTCTTCGCGCTGGTACCGCTTGCGATTCCAGTCATCCCCGCTCAGCCGTTGGTCTTCCGGGACTATCGTTGGACTGCTCGGCGCCTGCGAACTTGGCGCAATATCGCTGGCGGCTATACTGCTTGCTTGGCCTGCGGTATTCAGCGCCTTCGTGCTCGTGTTCTTGCTCCCATTCTTTCGACTCGGTGGGCCCGGGCCCAATGTGATCTCCTCATCCCAGAAGGGATTCGTATTGAATGGCGACGGATGGTGGTATAGGCCGGGTTGGTCTGTTTCCAGTTTCCTCTTTTCGGCGCGCTCGCGCTTCGCTTCGGCCTTTGCTTTGTGACGATGGGAGACTTTGGCGCAGGCGCTGCAGGACAGTACGTAGAAGACTACGGACTGGATGCCGACACCAAGAGACATTGTTATGACGGTGTGTCAAGCATGAGGGCTCAACTGTATTTGTGGTAGCGCGTGGTGAGCGTTCCTATATAGACATTGGGCGTGTGGAAGTTGTGGCCATAGGCGTCGGGTGGATGCTGGGAAACTGGGTTGCCAGAGAACTCTGTGAAGGGCGCGTATGGGCTAGACGGCGGCCAAAGGTCGGAGAGTAGTATATAGTATAGAAGGTGCTTCGCCCTATCGTATGCAAATGTTTGTGTGCTTGTTTGGTTCTCTCCTGGAGTTGTCGTCGTTGTCCTGCAATGTCGTAAAAGTCCCTCGATGGTTTGTCGCAATGTCTGTAACTCTTCTAAAAACCAATCTATATTGGGAGAGACAGCAGGAAACACCTATTGAAGGGATATATCCAAAGACACCACCACTCCTCTTCGAACTGTTTCGCAATAATGCGTCCAGGAGTCTGTGCCCCAAAGCAGCGATAGTGGCGTCGAGCAAGGCTATCTCGTCGATCGAGGGGCTGAGACTTGGAACGATATTCCAGGGGTCGCGTGGCAGCCGCCAATCGATGAAACCAAGATTATCGATCAATGGTACTGTTCAGGGTCTACAGTAGAATAACGATGCTTGTTGGAAGGTTTCTGTTGAATATATACACTCCGCAATATGCAATTGAGATGCGTAACGTTGATAAGAGGGGCCCGCACGGGAAGGGGATGCCGGATGTCTGTCGTTGGAGTGAAGGACAGTCTGTTTGCCGTTTCTGTCTTTCGCTTGTCACTGGGGGCGGGGGTTAACGCATTCTAACGCAGTCTACTGTCGAAGCCCAGTCCACCCGATATCTCCCTACGGGAGGATCTGTTTCCTCTTGTCTCACTAACTACTATCTCTGCTCCACATCGTTGAAGCATCGTCATAAAAATAAAACATAGCGGGGAATATACCCCAATCCGTCGATTCTATGTGTTTACTCGAGTGCCGCAGCGATTCTTGTTTCCTCTCAGGAAATCGCATTGCTGCTATACTGAACTGAAGTATCTGAGCTGTAAAATACCCCGAATATCGCTCCCAATTCCCTGATCCCCAGTCTCCCCCACCGCCACCCTGTCCATTAAGACCTGCTAACTATCCCTTTAGTCCTCATTAAACTCACTAAATATCCCATCGCCGCCTTGATGGGTGGTGTGGATGGCACCAGACACTGCTGATTGGGCTCTGCACCCCACACGCGCAAACCACGGCCCCCCAGTGGACACGCCGGAATAGTACTCTACATCACAATCCCCCATCACAATCCCCAAAAATGACGAACTTGATACTTGATGCGTTGATCTCGAGCCTCGAGCCGTTGCGTTGCGTAATCCAGTGGCCCGGAGCGCTGTGGAGCGTTTCTCGGACGCGGATTATGATTGAAAGGTGCCATCTGGCAACGTGACGACTGAGAATCAGAATCGTGCGCGCATGGGAAAGACACTGCGCATGCAATTGTTTGTTGGCAGAGAACGTGTGACACATTTCCTGCAGGCCATGTGTTTTCTAGACCCCCTAACTTATCGCTCCGAGATGCCTAAATGGGTCTTAATCGTGGGACAACACCACGTGTCGCTGACTGCTTCATGCATCTCGAAGTTAATCTGGATCTGACATGTCGCCTTGAACTCAATCTACGTAGATTTATTACCGTCTGGGCGGCTGACGCATATTCATACTTCAGTTACATTCCCTCCTTCACACCTGTCTTCACAAGTTTGTTTTCACAGGTCAAAATGTTTGCCATGGGTGGTGGGTATTGTAGATAGTATGTATCCCCGTCACAGACCCTGAAGAGGCCAGCTATCTAGTTGGAAGGAGGCCCTGTGATGATGGTACAATTCGCTGCCCTACGAAATTACAAAATAGAAAATCCGCCCCAGATGTGATCCCGCCTCCTGCCCGCGCATGCTGTACATAACATACACTCATCGTTTTGTCGCAGAAAATATTGTCTCCCATGCATGCTCAACGCCTTGCCCTAACTTGAACGCACCAGAACATCTCATAAAAGCACACCACAATCTCAATCGAACGTATTTTGCGACGGCAGAAGGGGCCATTGCGAAAGAAGAACGAGCAAAGGGGATCAAAGTGAGGTCGATGACTGGCTGGAGTAGACGCTCGACAAGCCAGTGTCGATGCCACCGCAGCTATGATAAAACGTGCTCATCTTACGCGACCTCCCAGTCGTCATCCGCAAGGTCGTACTTGGCGACACCGTGGTCGTTGTTCTCTGCCCAGTTGACCTCCACAGTGCGCTGCTTTGGAAGCTTGACCTCCGGCACGTATGGGGCAGGAGTTGGTGCCTCGACAGGCTTAACAGCCTCATCCGCCTTCTTCTTTCCCTTCTTGGGCTTTGTAACAGTGTTCCATGCGGAATCCTCCTCAATCATTTTCAGCTGCTCTTCTTCGGATGGCAAGGCCGCGTAATCGTTGCTTCCCTTTGCTTTTGGCTTCGTAGCAGCTGGCTTGGTTGCTGGCTCGTATGTGTCGAGAAGCTCCACCTGTCCATTGGCAGGCTTGGCCTCAGCGGCCTGGTCCGCCTTCCAGACTGACGCAGCTGCAGCTGAGTTGGTGTATAGGCTCCCATCCTTGGCAGCCCGGCCCTCAGCTTCGCGGGCTGTACGGCGCTGAGACTCCAGGAGCACCTTGCGATCAGACTCAGATGCATCCCGTGCTAGCTTCTCAGCCTCCCTCTTCTTACGGTTTTGGCGCTGCTTCTTTGTTTCGACTGGCTCGGGTGCCTTTGCTGCCTTCTTCTCCTTCTTTGGTTGAGGGTTGGCTGGGGAGGTGATGCGAAGGACGGATGGGCCCTGGGAGGCGGGCTCCAGCATGTCATCAACGCCCGAGGACTTTGCGTGCAAAACTGGAGAGTTGCCAGCCGACATGTCATCGTCGGCGTCGGCACCTGCATTGGATGAGGTAGCGGAAGCTGTGTTATCGCCCGCATCGAAGCTGTTGGATGCCGCAGCTTGTGCGCGAGACTGCTTGACAGACTTTTGGCGTGCCCCTGCTTGGGGTTTTGACCCAATTACAGTGCCTGCCTTGGCATTGCTGAGCTGGCGGGCGAACTCTCGATTGTCGATTTCATCGTCATCGTCATCGTTTGTGCTTGCTGTAGGTTGAGACGTGATATTCTGCACGGCAGGTTTGGCGTCGATCTTGACAGCCTTCCGTGCCTTCTTGGTTGTGCTCTTCTCTGATGCTTGGTCGCCACTGCTCTGAGCCCCTTCGCTTCGTTGTTTCTTAGACTTAGTATCCTTCCGTGGCTCTGTTTGCTTCGTCGCTTGTTTCGCTGGCACAGCTTTTGTTTGCTTGACGGCTGGCTTCCGCTGCTGTAGGTACCAGTATCCAGCGCCAACGACGGCGATGCCCGCCCATCCCCCATAGAACGATAGGCTCGACGACATTGCGTGCGACAACGGTGGAATAGCAAGACGAATGAGATTGCCCTGATAGGCTTCTGTTGATGGGATTGGGAATTCGATAGCTAAAGAGCAATTGGAGGGAGTAAAAGTGGTTTTTCTCGAGTCGAGAAGCGTGTGATGAGCGTTGTGATTCTCGTTGCGTGTCCCCTTTGGAAATGGACTAAGTGATCCGCACTAATCTGCGACGGCTGATTCTGCCGAAGGCGGTGTCTACGGGTGACCTGATACGTCTCGCCGAATGGGGAAGCTCGTTCGACGGATCACTACCCTATCCCTACTTCCCTACTAATGCTGCATACTCCGCAGAGTTATGCCCACATAAGAGGTTCTATACGCAATACGGATCGTGCATAACTTCGACTCTGGTCTATGTTGGTGGGGAGTTGTTAAAACTGGGGAATGATTGTCACGAGTTTGATAGACAGCCTGCTTTACCCCTCCATACACACAGTCCCCAACTTTGCGACTGTGTGTCTTTGAACCTCTACATATTGAAGACCACGACCTGCCACCACCAAAAAAGCATTCCTTCATTGCTTTATTTGTATAAAAAACAGTACATAAACCAAGTGACGACTGGCACTTTCAAGAAACATGGCACCCCAACAGCGCATCATTATTGACACTGACCCTGGTATGTGACGCTTCCGGCGGGCTGATATGCAAGATCCCCTTTCTAACTGCGCACAAGGGGTCGACGATGTCCTTGCCTTACTCTTGGCGCTATCGGCCACTCCAGAGGAGTTTGAGGTTCTTCTCATCTCGGTGACCTACGGAAATGTCGAGCTCGATAGGTATGGCGACCCCACCTCCCTCATTAAGGAACTGCTCTGACAGGCAACAGCTGCCTCAAGAATGTCGTGGCACTGTTCCACGTCCTCGAGAAAGAAAAGGCGTGGAGGAAAGAGAAGGGACTCCCACAAGGCTTCACCACCGCGGAAACGTTCAAGCCCATCGTCGCCGTTGGCGCAAGCCACCCGCTGGCGGAGGAGATTTTGATGGCCGACTTCTTCCGTATGTGCATCTGACACCTTTTGCCTGTGCTCGACAGCTGACAATCAATTCAGACGGCAGAGACGGCCTGGGAGGTGTTCATTCTAGCGTGAGTGCCCATTGACAAATTCGAGGATGCCGTACTGACATTCCTAGCACCCTCATCTGTCGCCATCCGATGCGTGGAAGTCTCTCTTCACAGCACCCCCACCAGGGTCAACCGAAGCCGAAGTCGAGACCGCAAAAGAACTGGGAACCCCATCGACGACATTTACCGCCTCCAAAGCTCCAGCACACCAGGAGATTCTACGACTACTCCGTGAAAACGAACCCAATACAATCACAATTCTTGCCGTTGGTCCCTTGACCAACCTGGCGACTGCAGCTGCTGAGGACCCAGAGACTTTCCTCCGAGTGAAGGAGGTAGTGGTGATGGGTGGCACGATCAACTACCCAGGGAACATTACCCCCTTGTCCGAGTTCAACACCTACGCCGACGCCGCAGCTACTGCTCGCGTTTTCGCCCTGACCTCGCCCTCGCCCTCGTCGACCATGCCTCCTGCCATGCCGTCGGCGAAGACGGCTCTTGCCCCTTACCCAAAGAACCTGTCCAAGCAACTCAAGCTCTCCCTTTTCCCCCTCGACATCACCGAGCGCCATCTCCTCCCGAAATCCCTCTTCGACGCCAAAGTCGAGCCGCTCGTTGCTGCTGGCAGTCCCCTGGCAGAATGGGTCTCGGTTTTCATGAACACGACCTACAGCAAGATCAACTCCCTCACCCAGGGCTTTGCTGACCCTGGTCTCTCCCTGCACGACCCCCTAACCGTGTGGTACATGCTCACTCAATCCCACCCGGCGTGGAAGTCCGCACCTGGCGCACCTGAGGATATTAGAGTCGAGACTGCTGGACAGTGGACGAGGGGCATGCACATCGTCGACCGCCGTAATAGAAGGAAGCTAGGTGGGCCAAAGCCGGAAGATGCCAGCACGCAGGCGCAGGTGGACCCCTCTATGCAGGGAGACGACGGGGAGGGCAACTTGGTGAATGATGAGTACGGATGGTTGAATGTGTGGAAGGGAAACCGCATCAACAGGATTGCGGAATCGCCAGGAGATCTTGACTTTGCCCCGTACCTGTTGAACCGTATATTCGGCTAGGATATATCTGAGTATAGATCTAGATCACATATTTAGTATTTTAGAATGTCAGAGTTTCAACTTGTACAGTTGGTAGTCTAACTGAGTCACCCCATTTATTTTTATTTCAAAATGTAGACATTATCCTCGACAAGGGCGTCCGCAGCCGCATTTATATCAGATCCATTCATATCCTCGTAACGCCGTAATATGCACCAGACTTCTGTCTGTCCTGTTTCCCAACAGTTTTCTTCCCCCGCAGCGGCTTGCCCCTGAGCAGCCCTTCGACATGAATCGAACCACCCATTTCCTCATTTCCTGTCCAGACCCTATGCCCCCTCACGACGAATGCTTGACTCCTCCAATCACAGCTCCCCGCACTTCATTCCAGTTTATGCTCTCATCCAGCTCTTCATCCACTAGTCCCACTACCGTCACATTATCTCCCCTCACAATATACAGCCCGTGCTGCACCTCGCTCGACGGCTCCTCGTCGTCATGAGGGCGAATAATACGCTCTGTGGTCTGTCCCAGGACCTGCTTCATGTTAGCCGCAATCCACTTTAGGCATCCTCCGCTCATTCCAATCCTCCCCGAGCTCGAGGCGCTCATCAGGATCCGGAGCAGAATAAACATACCAAATTCGTCATCTGATCACACGATAACAACATCCCAACCAACGTCCGCGAATCACACGTCAGAACCACCACCTTCTCTGCCATCTGTTAGAACCTGCTATGACCACTCACTGTGTTGGCCGCCGCGAGGATTACGGGGGGGGGTCGTCCTGCGCGGGGCAGGGGGAGGGGCTCACTGTTGATATAACCTTCGAGAGACATGGTAGGCGCCAGCCGGCTCGAGGCGCGGCGAGATGGCTGCGCGTGCTACTTCTGCTCTACTGTTGGACTTCTGAGCGTGTAGCGGTGAGAGGGAGAGCTGTAGTCGTCGGCGCGGAGAGCGTGGGTGTGCAATGCGAGGGGAGCTGGTGCGCTTCTGTGGACATGTGCGTTCATTGGTGACCAGCCAGCTTTGGTGGTCCGTGCGCCATAATTTTTCGGGAACGGGACTCGTTATCTGGATAGACGCGGCGGCCCCTGGCAAGGAAACCTTGATGTTGTGCATTGTCTGTTCGACGCAAAGATGATTATCTCAGGGCCTACGGTCTCGAGAGCTCTTTGTCAGGGCCCGAGGCCGCTGCATTCGCGGCAGGTGCTTGGGAGTTTTGTCTCGCAGCTTGCGTCGGCGTCGAGGCCGTATACAGTCACTTCCACAGCCTCGCCCCTCCGCGGCACCCAGGGCGATGTCGCGGCCTCTTCTACTCGAGCACGCCTCGGATTACGCACGAGATCAACATCAAGGACGACTGGCTTACAGCCCCAATGGCAGGAACGTGCATATGCCACCGCGCGGCCGAAGATAATCACGAAATTCGAGGAGTTGCCGCCTAGATATACGGATGAAGATGGACTGGCATACTACTCGCGTCCGCTTGCAAAAAAGGAGGTCACCGCGTTATTCGGTCGGGAAATTGACCCAGCTGTGGCGGATAAGGTTCTCAGAGTTCTACAGGGCCGCCGCGTGGCGGGGACACTCCAGGATCCGTCACTGCCTAAGCCGCACCCGGATATGGACAGGGTAATGAGGATCGCGGCACTGAGGTGGCTGAGGAAGAACATTGTGGTCAATGAGAGGCAGAGTGCGGGGAGGAGGGCAGAGATTGAGTTGGCTGCTATGGGGGAGGATTTGTCTACACCAGAGGCCGGCAAGGAATTCAACCCTCAGAGCAAGGCCAGCACAAACAGCAAGAGTGTGCTTGAAGCCATCCGAGAGGCCAAGGAGAAGGAATGGGAAGAGAAGGTCGCAAAGAGGGATGCACTGCGGGCACAGCGCATGGCAGAGATGGGCGAGAAGTCTGGGGGACTGGTTACACACGACGACCGCGGGGTGGAGCTTAGGCGTCCGGGGGAAAACGAGAAGCTCAAGCACTACACCGCACTTGCTGCCAAGGTTGTTCCGGACACGCCGCCGGATTACACGACGTTCCAGCGCCTGTGGCCGTCTGCGCTCGTCACCCTCGCTGTTATTGCAGGATGCGTCATTTACTCTGGCTCATACAGCCGCCCGAAGCCGGAGAATAGGATGTTCAAGGACATCCCGCCTGCGGTTGCGACTATTGGTGCGATCATAGCTTTCAACGCCTTCATAACACTCGCGTGGCATCACCCGCCGGCCTGGCGAGTGCTGAACAAGTATTTCCTCATGGTACCGGGGTATCCGCGGGGACTGGCTGTGCTGGGCAACGCATTTAGCCACCAGAGTCTCGGTCATTTGGCCATGAATATGGCGTTCATTTACATTATGGGCACGCAGCTGCACGACCAGGTCGGACGCGGCAACTTCCTCGCCCTCTACTTCGGGAGCGCGGTGACGGGCTCATTTGCCTCGCTGGCTTTCCACGTCGTGACGAAGCGTTTCCACGTCTCCACGCTGGGAGCTAGTGGAGCGCTGAATGGAGTCATTGCCGCGTCGCTGTACCTGAACTGGAATAATTCGATGAGGTTCTTTGGAATCTTGCCTCCGGAGCCATATCAAGGACCGACGGGTGCGTTTTGGCTTACTGCCCTGGTCGCGTATGAGGTGTGGTCGTTGAGGAGAAAGAGCTATCGTCCGACCCAGTATGATAATTTTGCACATCTTGGGGGGATTTTGGGGGGTGTGGTGGGAGTTGAGGCCTTGAAGATGAGGGCGAAGATGAGAGCGGCCCGGAGGAAGCAATTGAGGGAGAGCAGAAGGGGTCCACCGAAGGCGGCGGTATGGTAGTGGGAGTGGAGAGGGACTGTATGAATAGGGCTGTAAGGCTATAGGGAAGATATATTGTTACCCAATATCTCTATTTAGGAGTGACACCAGGATGATTGTGTAAAATATCATTATTTTGAACTGTATATATAGAATAGAACTGAGCTCGGTTTTAGCAGAGTCAATCACAAGCAATTGAATAAAGGGCTGAATCAATAAGTCAATAAGTCCCAATAGTGGGTTGATCCTTAGTTACTAGAGTGTATCCATAGCGTATATTAGAGTGTATAGTCTGGTGATTTCCATGATTACGATGGAGACGACGGCGGAGTATTGCTGTTTTGAGCCAATGGGTTTCTGCTTAGAGGGGCTTACACAATGAGATGGAGACTGGATTGCTGTTTAAAGTGGTTTAGAGTGCCAAGGCGTACCTTATTCGCTGTTTTGCCGTGTGCCGCGGACAAAGGTACCATCTTTTACTGTGCAGGACCAGCTGAATACCCCTGTCCACCGCAACGTCATGACCAAGAAGTCATTTCTACAGGGGGGAGGGGGGCCACCCGGGGTCCGCAACAACCAGCCAAGGCCTCTAAATGCCCATTGAGCTGCCACTTGCGCTGCATCTTTTCTCCTCTTTTCCTTTAAAGGGAAATAAGTCGCATTATATCCCCATCGCAACTGTCTTCTCTATCTTTTGACTTTGACGCGGTCGCTCTTACCCTGAAAGTGTTATTTAGCACTGACAAGCGCGGTTGCTGGGTCAAATTTGGTGTCAGTCCCCCCTCGACCCTTCCCTTTGCGACGTAAACAAACCAGCGCAGAAAGCAAAGCTGACCACAACCCAAGCCTCGTTGTCCTGTGCCAACACTCTGACACGTCAGCGTCAGCACGTACCAAGAGAGCTAATTGAGCTTGGCGGACGTCTATTTCCGTATAACTTCTCGACTGCGCAAGCTCTCATAACAGACACTCGGAAAGAACAGCTGTCGCAGCCATGAGCCACCCTTACGAAGCCAATCCCGACGACGGTCCGGACAATCCGGGTTCCGCCAGCAGATGGCGCCATCAAGAGTCTTCCAAGTATGCGAGACGCGCCGGCGCCAGTGCCGCTGGCACTGTTGGCAACCCGCCGCACAGCGAGGTGCGCGGCGCCACCGAGCACGCCGGCACGAGCGAGCTCACGAGTTTCCTGAACACCACACGAATTGAAGGGACAGGTCAGCCTCTCGCTACAGCGAGTGGCCATGCGCCGACGTCGGGTGCGCCATACCGGCCCATTACGGCCGACGGCTACGGCCAGTTTGACGATGCCAACGAGCGCGTGGCTACAACCAATGCACCGCCCCCTGTTGGACTCGGCGGTGCCCAACCCGCTACAGGGCACACACAGGTGAACGCAGATATTGTCGACGGGAAAGAGGTCCGCTGCGGGCCTCTATTGAACTACAGACGCATGGAGGGTAACACTTGGTATGGAAGTGTCCTCATGGTCCTCCAGGGAGGCGTTACTGAGCAAGCGCACGAGGCATGGGTTCCCGAGCTGCTGCTCAAGAAAATCGGGCCGAAAAGGCCGCAAGATGCGGCGGGACCAGCAGGTCAAATTTACGCATCGGCACATGGTCAGGGCACAGAATATGACACTGCTGTGGACGCCAGCGTCAATGGAGAGCTGCTTTATTCCGATATGCGCCACCGATTCTGGAGATTCAACCTTGCTCTCCAAATGGAGGAGCTGGAGGCAGAGTGGGCCTACCAGATTCCATTGCTGCGATTCCCGAGCGACGGAAAGACTGATCACCAGAGCTTTTTCGTGCCCTCAATCAATGAGTCCATGCGCATCATGTTCCATTCCTGCAACGGTTTCTCGCTTGGAACGGATGAAGCTGCCTGGAGCGGTCCCGCGCTATGGAATGATGTACAGAGGGTGCACAGCCAAACACCTTTCCACGTCATGTGAGTATCACACTTTCTCTGGAGATGGAGAGACCCGAATCTAACTTCTCAGGATTGGTGGTGGTGACCAGATTTACAACGATAGCATCAGAGTTCACGGCCCATTGAAAGAGTGGACTGCCATTTCGAACCCGAGAAAGAGGAGAGACTATCCTTTCCCAGAAACCCTGCGCAAGGCGTGTGATGACTTCTATGTCAATAACTACGTTAGATGGTACTCGACAGAGCCATTTGCAGGTGCCAACGGCCAGATTCCTCAGCTCAACCTTTGGGACGATCATGATGTAAATATTGACCCTCAGAATCTTAAACGCACAACTAACATATATAGATCATCGATGGATTTGGCAGTTATGTCAGCGATTTCATGAAGTGCGATGTCTTTCGAGGAATCGGTGGTACCGCCTACAAGTACTACCTGCTGTTCCAGCACCACCTCCCTCCACCAGTCTCAACATACACGACCGATGCGCCTCAGACTATGGGTAATGACGGCAGTGGAGTCGGTGTCGATCCAACTCAGATGAGAGATACTTTCGTGAAGCAGAACGACCCATTGGATCCTAGCTACGTTATTGGCCGCCAGCCTGGACCATACGTCGCCGAGCACTCAAGAAATATCATTACTAGACTTGGAGCAAGAATCGCCTTCTTTGGGTTGGATGCCAGGACTGAGCGTACTAGACATCAAGTCAACTACCCAGAAACTTACCAGATGATTTTCGATCGGATCTCAAGCGAACTCGCAGCAGCCGCGTCTTCTCCGAGTCCCATTAAGCACTTGGTGGTTCTTCTGGGAATCCCCATTGCATATCCTGTAAGTCTCCAGGCAAACATATACCCCCCAGAAACTAATTCGTGATTAGCGCCTGACTTGGTTGGAAAACATCCTCTCGAGCCCTCTCATGGCCCCCATCAAATTCCTTAACAAGCGTTTCGGCATTGGGGGAGGCTTCGTTAACAAGTTTGATGGCAGCGTCGACCTTGTTGATGATTTGGACGATCATTACACAGCACGCACGCACAAGGCTGAGCGCCTCCAACTGGTTAGAATGTTGCAAGACATTGCCGGCACTTACGGTGTCCGTGTAACGATTGTCTCCGGCGATGTCCATCTCGCCGCCGTGGGTCGCTTCTATGCAAACCCCAAGTTGGGCATACCCGTCGAAGAAGACCCCCGCTACATGGCAAACATCGTGTCTTCTGCTATTGTCAACAAGCCGCCACCAGCTGCTGTCGCCAATTTGCTATCGCACCAGAATAAAATCCATCATCTCGATAGAGATACGGATGAGACTCTCATAAGCATGTTTGATCGCGAGCCAGGACCAGGGCAGAAGAAGGCCTCATCGAACAAGGTCACGATGCCCAGCAGAAATTGGACCATGATCACCGAGTGCTCAGCCAGCACTAGCCGTATCAACACTATCCACAACAGAACAGAGTCTGTCCCTCAGGTTGATGGCTCTGCCAACAACGATTTCCTCGCGCCAAATTCGCAAACAATTATCTCAGGTGGCGCAGGCGAGAGACCACACAGTGCTGCACCTGCGGGCTCATCAGCAGCTGGGGCCTCGAGCAGTGGAAGCAAGGTGAGCAAGAAGGTAGGCTTCGCTGCTCTTGGCCAAGGAGAGGTTGAGGCTGGAACAACAAACCGTGCTGCGGACCCCTTGATCCACGGCTATTCCGGCGACGGAGCCCTCGACGTAGCTATCCGTGTCGAGAAAGACCAGCATGACGCCACCGGCCAGACTCAGTCTTACGGCATGTATATCCCGACCCTGACCACGGGTAGAGCTATCCCGACCATCCCAGTGGTTCGTGACTGGGCGTCGATGTTTGGTGGACGCCGCTCCAGAAGGAGCATGGTAGGGAGCAGGGCTACAAGCTATATTGGAAGCAGACCTGGCACTGCCCATTAATGCGGACTGAGAGTTTAGATTAGAGGGATCCAGGTGTATTTATATTCTTGATGGGGATAGGGAGACGACCCCGAGTGTGCGTGCTTTTTGCTTTGCTTTTTTTTTACTATACCTAGGGAGATGGATCCATGAGATGATGCGATGCAGGAAGTGAATGCGCTGGGTAATGCGGTGGAAAAATCAAGAGCGCGGATGGTGTATTGTAGGGTAGTACAGTATAACGTATACGTATGATGGTTCTTTGCTCTTGAAATGGGGTTTGCGATGTGAAATAAATTTGGAATTGTTGATTTATCATTATAATATCCCCCTCGCCAGTTTAGAACTCCAAAATTTACATCCCAATACACCCCACCATGCGCCATAACTCCTCGCCAGTGGCGACATCATCTATTCCTTTCTCAGCTTCGCCAGCGCTGCCGCGATCCCCCCACTTAGCTCGTCATCTTTCTTCTTCTGTTCCTCTTCAATCTTGCGACGCTTCAGTCGCCCCTCTTCTTCCATTTCCGCAGCGATCATCGCCTCTTCGCCGCCTGAATCCGAGTCAAGCTCTAGTAGCTGAAAGGGCTTCTTTGGCTGTGGTTGGGATCCCGACGCCCCTTCCTTGCCCTTGCTTTGTGCTGTTTCTGATTCTCGCGACATCCCCGGCGATTTGGGCCTAGTATACTGATCCATATCCCTCAGCGGCACCGCCTCAGTCCTCCCCTCATCAACCGCCTCCACCCCCTCACCCAACCCTCTCTTCGC